>OX439381.1:18864203-19077518 GCA_949319315.1 Zelleria hepariella
CTGCTGCAGTCTTCTTGGGATAACTATCATGGGCTCCTAAGCTTGAAAGTTTAGGTAAAGTTTAGCTCCTGAAATGCTCCTGTTTTGCATATCCTGAGTAAGAATAGGAAAATGGCTGATACAAGTTATCCCGAAACCCGGCACTAAAGAATAACTATGTGAAAACATCATCCTAAATTTCCAAATACGAATTTCCAATACAGATTCGTTAAAATTTACAGGATTTCTTAATATTGTTCATATCTAACTAATTTACAGTCTTTATTTCCAACTGTTCTCTTCAAAACTGTAACCGGATGGTGTTTGAGAAAAAAAAATGCTGCGTTTACCACCTCAGTGGCAAATATGAATTTTATTTCCCAACCGTCCTTTTCGAGCTCAACGGATAATATCGGGGTTGGTTAGCCTAAAGTAGGCCTCTTTAGAGTTTATGCAAGCCTTTAAAAAAAAAAACAAGTAATGAGAAAAGCACTGAGGCAGAGAGTCTACAATGGGCTACTCCTACTTTATTTAAGTCTAGTACTTTTTCATTAAATATCTTGAAGTCGGAAAGAATAAATAGTTGATTCGGTCGTGAGCTTCAAGGAAACTGTTGAAAATAAAATTACTATTTGCCAGGGTGGTAAACGCCACTAATTTTACCCAAGTCCCCACCCCGGTGGCAGTTTCGAAGGGGACAGTTGGGAAAATAGGAAATATACAAATTGATTAGTGGAATGGAAACATAAGGAAGTATAAAAAGTAATTTCATATAAATGTTTATTTATAATTTAGGTTTAGGTTCTACTAAATGTAATGAATGAAGTAAATATTAATTATCACTTAGATAAACCTCTGGTCCCATTTAAAATTTTAATATTTCCCCATGTGTTTACTAAATTAATGTTACATACCATACTATTTTTCATGTGATTTACAAAGTAAAAAACTGTAAGTGCCACATACATGTCATTTTACCTGCGATTTATCCATGTAAAACATGGTATGTGAAACATACGATATTTTCAGTCACCTCATCCACGCCGTAAAAAATGATAAGATTAACATACGATATTTTCTTACTTCGTTACCCCGTCGTAAAGAATCGTAACAACATTATCTCCAAAAGTATTCAAAATACAGCTTTTACTTTAGCACATCAAAATCGAGCCCAAAATAACCTAATTATGGTAAAAAATTCAAACCAAAAGCTTTAAAATCAAAAGAACGGTTAAAGAAAACATCTTTAAATGGCTCTCCTGGAAAGTTAGCTTTTTGAACATACGGTACTTTACGTAGGAGCCATCGATTTATTTTTAAATACCAGTAAATAAAAAAAATGCTGCGCTTCTGTTTTATCAAATAGATAAATATGTTTTGGTTTGTTAGATACATTTTTTCAAACGATATTACTAATTTCATTTTTTATCTCCTAGAAATTTTTAATTTATATGGTAAAAATTCAGAATGCACCCGGAAAAAAAAACATTCTTTTATTTACATTATTTTTGTGTCTGGATAAATAAACTTCAGGAAATTATTAATAAAACGAATGGTTTTAATACCAACGAAAGTCAAAACTTTAGTGCGGCAGCCGTAACTACAGTAAAATATGCTTTTAAAAGGAACTTATTTGACTCACCTGTTTTGCCTGTAAGTAGTTGTCTATAGAGTTTGTCCCGCTTGGCTAACAAAGTCATTTCCTCGCTTCTGTGAGATGAAAAGTTTTGTGTTTCGCACGAATGCAATATTATTTGCGTCTCGTGCTTCTGAATACCTCGCTACGCTCAGGTTTCTTTTTTTGAACCACTCGCTACGCTCGTGGCTCAATTTTAGAAACCTTCGCTAGCTCGGTTTTCAATACAAGCACTCGCCGCAAACAATAATTTTGCATTCTTGCATAACAAATAACTATGAACCTCATACAAGCATCTTGTGCACTGTTAGCTATGGCGGCGGTCTTTCAACACCCTGTATAGTCACAGTCAGTCATGCTAGAAGTATGGATCCTAATCCTTTTGCCGCAGTTTATATATTGTCCAACACTCCAACTGGCTTCGCGTTAGTCGCTTATATTTTATCTGGACCCCTCATAACTTATTACTTGACCCGCCTCTAGCCACATCGAGCTCTTTGTGCTACTTACAATCTTACCCCTAAGGTATAAAGTGCATTTTAGAAGCGTACAAGAGCTGGGGAGGTGTGCAAACTAATTTCACCGTAGAAAATTGTGTCGTACCGTATGTGGTCGGTTTGAATCGAGGATTTCTCGCCTTTCTTTTTAACGTTTATTTAATGTAATTCCACTTGCCGTAAATAAATACTGAAAGACAGAGAAAACTGGCAAATAATTCAGCCGATAAGGTGTTCTGGTTTATGAAGCAGTGGCACTGCCCAAAAAACTTGTTGATGACCAGAACACATTAATCGGCTGAATTATTGTTGTTCTGTTCTTTACAATAATGAAAATAATACTTGTTACTGCCGTGAACGAAAAAATGTTGAACAAAAATAGCTCAATTTAGCTTCAAAATTTACAAAACTGTGAACATTTTGAATTTTCCGCCACGCTGCTATCGTCCAACCTTAAGTTGAATTTTGTTATTGTTTGTGTAAACTGTGTTTGCAATCGATCGAAAATATTTACTCACGAACTGCGGCGTTCAGCTAGTTAAATGTTGGGCTAGTCTTCAAGTGGTTCGAGATCTGCTTACTCGTTCAGGAAAATGAGCATGAGTGTGCGAATAGGACTTCAGGATAAATTATAATATGAACATAAGTTTTAGCTAACCAGAAATTTACCAGAGTAGCTACCACGAGTGCGAAAACGCTGTGCCGGACGTCTGCCGGAAGTTTGTAATTTTAATAAATCCTAATACTATAATAGTAAGTTTGTTTATCCAACTTATCACTTTCAGTGACAGTGACAGTAAGCACTCGTGGTAGCTGCTCAGAATCCAATTTTGTTAGCCAATATACAAAGTTTTACAAAAAGTTCTAACTCTTTATACAGGGTAATAGCAACCAGTAACCAGAGGAATTACACAGCAATTTTTTTTGCCATAAGACGTTCCGTTGATTTTTAAATAAATAAAATGTAAGCACTGTGACGGGAGAAACGTATTTTTTTTTAACACGCTTTTTATATAATAAGCTTGGCCTGTATGTTTGTATGTATGTATGTAACGGAATCTTTGAGCATAATTTTTACCAATTTCCAGAAGTCTGATTAATTTTAAACTTTGCATACCTATCAAGGACCAATGACAATGCAATAATTTGATAACAGTTTCCCATTATTATAATTTCCCATATTATAATACCCCTACAGTGCTATTATACAGGGTGGATTTTTGAGACGGGACAGTAAGGGCAGGTACCTTAACCGTTATAGTTACAGGAAAACGTTCTTAGGCGACCTTCCATAACTTTTTGAGATATTATGAACTGCATTCACAGATTTCGGAAAAAATGTAAATCAGAAAAAAAAATGCTAATATACCAAAACAAAATCTTTTTATGCAATTCCCTTTCATGTAGGGATCAAAAGAGTCTAAGGAGCCAACTGAGGTTTAAGTACTAGAAATGTCAGAAATTTACAAATAATTGATAACTCAAACAATTCAGAGTAAAAAATTGTGGGGTGCATCTCATAGATAGTTGCCAATAGAATGATAGCAACATTTAATATATCAAGCACCCCACGCTTTTTACTCTGAATTGAACTATTCTATTAATAACTTAAATTTTATTATAATTTTAAACTCTTTGTACCTAATTAAAAATTATTTTCTACTTTTTAGTTCGGTTAGCAGAGGGTCTACCAGGAGTGTGTTTGGACAGACGTCCGGCAGACGTCCGGCAGACGACCACGCGACGTGAAAACAAATGAAAGTGTGCTGCCAACTTGACCATATACTTGCCAGAATTGACATGAGTCATGCGTCACTCACTTTCACTCAAGAGAAAACCTGGAAAATCTTTTGGAAATGAAACCAAACTAAATTATGTATTTACAGCTGTAGTACTTCTCGGCAGATGGTTACTCAGGTTCAAGTTTACGCAGATAATAATTATCCAACCTCAAACAAATCCATTGAGTCGATCATACAATGCGCCTTTAGTGCAGTGCTGTGGGCATGAATTTATGGCACAAATCCAGCTAAATATAGAGGGAGAAGACAAGGAAACCTAACCCTGCCAAGAAGCGGGGCTAAAAACACAAGCATAATCTACTCTGGCTCTTACAAATAATGTCAAGCAAGTCATTAAGCTACAAAGATATTTTATGGCTTGTAGCTTAAATTACCAAATGAATAAAGCTATCCAAAAGCACCCGCATGAGCCACACAACCCTCCGATGACTTGATAGTGCCGTGATGTGATACCGCAGTGACAGAACTCAATGGAGACTCCAATGAGGAAACAAACAACTGGATGCCGCTGCGACCTGCAACTAAGTACTGCATCCTGAAATTGGTCCGTCAAGGTCAATGCACGTGCTCGCTGGCCAGGCTCTGTGCATGATAGTTTTTCTCATTGTACACGCAATAGGAGAATGGATGGAGGCCATTTCCAGACGCGATTATTTTGGGCGACAGTGGAAACGGCCTTTGACAGTGGCTGATTATTCCAATCTTATAAACCACGTTGGATAACCTGGAGAAAAACATGATTCCAGTATTTTTGATTTCTAAAACGTATGCAGGGACTTGCGTTCGTGACTTTGTAGGTACCTATTGTAAGTATAATAAATTAAAGGAATCTGTACTTAAAATATGCTTTTATTTCTTCATAGATACCTAATAAGGTCTTATGTTGAGAAGTTAGAACCACAACAAAACAACAACAACAACAACGCACTTACAAACTTTTCCTTTTTACAATATTAGTGTAGAAGTATAGATTAGTGTAACGGATCCACTAAACTAATCGAGAAAGTGCTGCTACACTAAAAACAATATTAGGTGATTTGTTGCACAAAACGAACTTTATTCTTAACTATTTTTAGGAATAGAGCTAATAATAATAATAAGCTAATCACTATTTCACTTTCTACTGGTTTTTCTAAAACTAAACGTCTCTGTTTTCGTTGACTTCACTTTCCACTGTTGGTAAATTGAACAATTTTACTGATTCTGCTGATGGAGGCCATCCAAGCGGTCTGTTCGGGTCTCGCCCCCTGCTCTAAGAGCAATATTTCCAGGTTTATTTTTCGCAGTTCTCTTTTTATATGGGGCTTGTCATCATCATTATAAACGTATTTAAGAGTTATCCTCTTGTCGGTGCATCATTCTCCATGAACTTCAGTTACAGGCCAGTTCCTTCGCAGCCTGGTACGTCTAGACCAGGCTTCTCTTAAATTTGATCAAAATGCCTTCGCCGTGGCCTTCTTCTACCTCTCTTACCTTCTACCCTTCTTTCTATCACGTGTTAGCAATGATGATATATAGTTCTTGTCAGGCCAACAAAGTGTTCTTGTTTCCCAACCGTTTTTAGGGTTCCGGACCTAAAAGTAAAAACGGAACCATTAAAGGATCACTTTGTGGTCGGTCTGTCCGTCGGTAAAGACCTTTCTCTCAAGAACGCGTGGAGGTATCAGGTTAAAATTGATATCAAAATACTCAAGTCTGCAGTCTCTTTGAGCCTTAAAAAAATCAAGCTTCTAAGTCAACAGAATCAAAAGATACTACAAAAAATGGGGTCTCTAGAAATGTAACATGACATAGAAACTAGCACCCTCTATATTAGTTACAAATATCAACGCTAGAGCGCGATGGATGTTTTTTTTTCTTCCAATTAAATGCAGAGAATGATGGTACGAAACCCTCGGTGCGCGAGTGCCAGTTGCACTTGGCCGGTTTTTTTAATAGTATTTTTTCGTCGTCGAATGATGATTCATTATTTTTGAGTTATCTCGTCTGATTGACTATTTTATTTTATTTATTAAGGAAAACAAACAGCAGTACAAAGAAGTGTTAAATTTAAAGATTAAGGGTAGACGATAGCAAGGTGGCGGAAAATCCAAAATTTTTACAGACTTTTACATTTTGTAGCTAAACTGAACTATTTTTGTTCAGCGATTTTTCGTTCGCGAGTATAAAACCGTATTATCTTCATTATTGTAAACCACAGAACAACAATAATTCAGCCGATTATGTGTTCTGGTCTACGAAGCAGTGGTAGTGCCCAAAAAACTTGTCGTAGACCAGAACACATAATCGGCTGAATTATTGTTGTTCTTTTGTTTACAATAATGAAAAGAATACGGTTTTATTCTCGCGAACGAAAAATCGCTGAACAAAAACAGCTCAGTTTAGCTACAAAATGTAAAAAACTGTGAAAATTTTGAATTTCCCGTAACACTACTATCTTCCAGCCTTAAATACATACGTTGTGTTAATTAATTGTACAACCAGCATCGTAATCCACAGCAAATTTTATAGGTAAGTATACCAAATTAATATTTTTTTAAGGTTGGTGGTTTTAAAGGTTTTAAAGGTTGGTGGCGGTGAGAGAGAGAGAGAGAGAGAGAGAGAGAGAGAGAGAATACTTGGTGGTAGAGGTGGTGGTAGTGGAGGAAGGTTTTATTGTGGTATTGTTATTACCTTCGACTCCGGGGCTGGCAACCCTAGGTTTGGTGAGCCTACACTACACCAATAATTTTAAATATAATTTTGTCTTCTTCATAAAATATGCAGGATGTGCCCCCACCGGAGACCGTCCGTCTTCTATTCTCTTTTTTTCTGAAACAGTAGGTAAGTAGTTATTCGTTATGCAAAGCTGTAAAACTATTATTAGGTGCGAGTAGAGATGGGTTAAGGACTCAGTAAATACTCAACGGTGAGTAAATACTCATAAATACTCGTTTATACTGAGTATTTACTCAAAATCGAGAGTAAATACTTTTTTGTTGATTGAGTATGATCTGTTGAAATGGTATTGTAGATTTACGGAACTTTTCGTTATTTAAGGGTTAGTAGTGCACATTTTTTTTGTAATAGGGTAACTTATGACCTTGAAAATTAAAAAGAGATAAGTTTGCTCCATACATTTTTGAGATTTTCTTTCAAAGTACCGTCCAAACGAATAAATAGTTACGTTCCTTTAGGAACGAAAAAATCGAAATCGATTTAATCGAATCGAATCAAATCGAATCGAATCGAAACGAATCGAATCGAATCGAATCGAATCGAATAGAAACGAATAGAATCGAATCGAATCAAATCGAATTGAAACGAATCGAATCGAATCGAATCGAATCGAATCGCAATGAATTGAATCGAATTGAAACGAAACGAATCGAATAGAGCCGCTAGAGACCGAGGAGGATGGCGTGAGGGGGAAAAGGCCTATACCCAGCAGTGGGCAAATGTGGGCTGAAAATGATGATGATGAATGATGAATCGAATCGAATCGAATCGAACCAAATCGAATCGAATTGGCTATTGCTAGATTCATGGTACGTACACATGGTATGACAGCACGTCAGACTGTACACTTTTGTTGTAAAATCGCCCGTAACGTAACCCAGCAAAGTGCTAGCGTGTAAGGGTCGACGTGCTGTCGTATGTACTGATTCAAGTATCAAAACTTTAACTGCCCATATCTCCTAAACGGCTAATGCTAGACCCATGTTTATGGTACTCTAGTCCTATAGTCTAGCATTAGCCGTTTAGGAGATATGGGCAGTTAAAGTTTTGATACTTGAATCAGTACATACGACAGCACGTCGACCCTTATACGCTAGCACTTTGCTGGGTTACGTTACGGGCGATTTTACAACAAAAGTGTACAGTCTGACGTGCTGTCATACCATGTGTACGTACCATGAATCTAGCAATAGCCAATTCGATTCGATTCGTTTCGTTTCGTTTCAAATCGATTCGATTCGATTCGTTTCGTTTCGTTTCGTTTCGTTTCGTTTCGTTTCGTTTCGTTTCGTTTAGTTTCGTTTCGTTTCGTTTCGTTTCGATTCGATTCGATTCGATTCGATTCGATTCAACTAATTTCGATTCGATTCAATTTATTTCGATTCGATTCGAGTCGATTCGATTCCATTAATTTCGATTCGATTTGATTCTATTCATTTCGATTCGATTCAATTAATTTCGATTCGATTCGATTCGATTCAATTCGTTTCGATTCTATTCGTTTCGTTTCGTTTTGTTTTGATTCGATTCGATTCGATTTGATTCAATTCGTTTTGATTCGATTCGACTCGATTCAATTAATTTAGATTCGATTCAATTCATTTCGAATCGATTCGTTTCGATTCGATTCATTTCGTTTCGTTTCGTTTCGATTCGATTCGATTCAATTCAATTAATTTAGATTCGATTCGTTTCGTTTCGTTTCGTTTCGATTCGATTCGATTCGATTCGATTCATTTCGTTTCGATTCCATTCGATTCGATTCGGTCTTATTAAAAGCCAATCCACTGCATACAATAACTAGTAAACTTTGTTTAAATGTAATTTTCTGCATACAAAAGTATTTACCCATGATTTTGAGTAAATACTCAAAGAAATGGTAAATACTCAGTAAATACTCATATTTTCTTTAACGACTGAGTAAATAATATTGAGTCACCGCCCATCTCTAGGTGCGAGTGATTGTATAGAAAACCGAGCAAGCGAAAGATGTTCACCAAAGCATAGCAAGGGACAGGCATGAAACGAAAAAATTATTGCAGCAAACATCAGCACCATCTCCTGACTACTATTTTTATTATAGTGGCCCTTTTACCGACAGCTTAGGTCACGAAACACTCACTCACTCGTGTGTACCTAATAAGAGTACCCCTTTGAACAGGATTTACGGTCAGCCACAGTCTAAGATACCCTTACCGCGCGCGGCTTAAGGGCGCCAATAAACAAAAAGGAGTAGGTATCCGAGCGTGTGGCTGACTGCACCTATGATTCCACCTGTAGGTAGGTACTTAGTTTCTCACTAGGAAGTAAGTAGGTACTTACCGTCGTTCTTTTTTTCCAGTTTTTCTGTATCTCGCAAAGACTTCCAGTCTTTGTGGAGTAGGCCTAAGGTCAGCCACGTTTTTCCATGCTATAACTTTAGGTCGAGGGATAAAGTATAGGAAAATCTTCCAAATAATATATATTATGTCGTATTTCTTTTCCTACGAGAGTCAGAATTTCCATTTTCCTATCATTGACTTTGACATAAAGTACAGATCAATAATTTTTCGTTACGCAAAAAAGAAGTTCTGAAAAAAAGTTTTCTTAAGAACCGAAACCTATTTATGAGGATTTGTAGTTTTATGAACCGTGGCTGGGTCGGTCAAAAGTGATCAGACAATCGGATCGGATGGACGGCAATACACGTACGATTTTTACGTCCGACTTTTTCTGACCTCAGTCGTTCTCGAGCTATCATTCCGATGGTTGCATACGGAGCGGAAGGATGAAACTGTTACTTATTGCATAAGCGGCGGTAGCATAGGTAGCAATGGACTGGACTTTAAACTGAGATACCTATGACGGACTATTTTCAAAGTTACCTATGTAAATTTGTGAATTTGTAGTATCAATACTACAGGGTGCACTCTAAGTCGATAGCGGAACTTTAAGTAGGTTGTCTACTGATCAATATAAACAACTTGTACTAGGTGGTGAAAAAAATGGAGCTAAAAAATTATCAGCTGTTCCACACAAAAGGTCGACTCAATACTGCGCCAAATGCATGAAACAGCTGATATTTTTTTCATCAGACAGCCTACTTAAAGTTCCGCTATCGACTTAGAGTGCACCCTGTTGGTACTCGCTTACCATCGTGACAAAACCCGCAGATTCGTTGGCTCTGACTAAGATGTCAGGCAGGATGGTATAAGTAGGTGCTTGGCAAGCCTACTACATCGTAACAATGTCCCAGGCACTGCATAGTCCGAGTGGTCACTACATGCATCTAGTGTGAGTGAAGGTGCTACTTGACGCTATATAAATCATATCATTACTTTAAATTCAAAGGCATAAGTATTATTTGAATATTCCGTGCATGTGTCCGTTCAGTGTCACGAACGATATACAACGAGTTACAAAACAACCTAACTCTTTTTACAGGGTGTAACCTACTGGTCAACAGGATGTGAATTCTATAAATAAAAGTTGGAAAAATCGACCTTTATTTTATAACCTCAAAATTGAAAATTTTGCATATAACCCGTGTCATTAAAGAAAACATTTAGGACGGAGTTAAAAACCTAGCGTTGTCTCGCTTTGACTGTATTAATTAGAGCGAGAGGGCGAGTGTTTTGAAGTCCATCCTAAATGTTTTCTTTAATGACACGGGTTATACCTTTTTTGTTTTTGGTATTGGTAATTTTGGTTGTGATCCCTATCACCGGGTGATATTGCCCTGTAAAAAGAGTTAGGATCTTTGGTAACACCTTGTAGAGCCAAAATGGCAAATCGGACGTGTATTGTGTCTCTATGCAGAAGTATGCAGACCGCGCCTTCAGACAATCGGATCGGCCATAAAATCGTACGCTGTTTCCGAGTCGGACGTACGATCCGACTATCGGATCGAACTTGTATTGCCTGTCCATAGAAATGTAGTCTGATCAGACAATCTGATGGAAAAATCGGTCGTGCATTGCCGTCCTTATGCTAAGCTTGCAGACTGATATAGAGTTTTTGTTAAAAAGTATTACAACATAACATACCTCCTTGGTATCAGGACAAGCGTGAGTGTTTGGCTCGCGTACCATGCCGGACCTATGTGTAGCGGCATCATAATATGTCGTAGGTACGCTGCTCACCGGAAGTTGCAAAATCATTGACCAATTTTCCAAGTAACCATTGGACAGGCTGAGGGATGATGGCGTGTTACTTTGTTGATTTCTCCGGAATTGAAGAACACAAGTCAATGGATTGATGTATTGATTGAACGAGCGAGCGAAGCGAGCGAAGTTCTCCGAGTCTACTTGAACAATCCGGCGTTTGTATGTTTGTATGTTTGTATGTATGTATGTTTGTATGTATGTATGAATGTTCGTTCGACGATAACTTGAGTAAATTTAGTCGGATCGTTATTAAATTTGGTAGGCGGGTAAATGAAATTAAAAGAATTTTTAAGTTTGAACATGAGCCAAATCGGTCAAGGGGTTCCCGAGATATGGGGTTGTATAGTTTATATGCAAAGCGCGCGCGCGCCTGCGCGAATGGCGTAAGCAAAGTTACACATATTATGTAACTGGGGTCGCGAGTTCATAGTTCGGAGCGAACCACTAGTTTTTTAGGTATACAATTAGTCAATTAGTTTCAGAAACCTTTTTACCAAATACAAGGTGTTACAAAAGTACCAACTCTTTTTACAGGGTAATAGCACCCGGTGATAGGGATCACAACCTAATTTTTTTTAACTCTATGACGTTCCGTTGATTTTTAAATTAACTAGTGGTTCGCCCCGAACTATGAACTTGCGACACCATATCTCAGCAACCCCTCGACCGATTTGGCTCATGTTTGAACTTAAAAATTCTCTTGGCCTCATTTACCTGCCTACCAAATTTCATGACGATCCGACTAAATTTACTCAAGTTATCGTCGAACGAACATTCATACATACATACATACATACATACATACGTACATACATACATACAAACGCCGGATTGCTCCAGTAGACTCGGAGAACTTCGCTCGCTTCGCTCGCTCGTTCAATAAAATGTGACCGGTGTGGCGGGAGAAAAGTATTTTTTAAATATTGTTTTCATGGATTTTCACAATATTTTAACAACTCAAAGCTATGTAAATGCACCAACACACACAAACATATTTTAAAATTTGAGCTAATACCAAAAATAAAAAAGTTAAGATTTTTTTTTCAATTTTGAGGTTAAAAAATAAATATGATTTTTTTTTCAACTTTTTTTACAGATTTGACATCCTGTTGACCACGAGGTTACACCCTGCAAAAAGAGTTAGGATATTTTGTAACACGTTGTATATCGAATGAAATTAGATTATGTTCACGTGTCATTTAAAATGTATAGAAAACGCGATGCTAATGAGTTCCAATTTAAGTTTAAACGTGCTAAAAATACAAAAGTGCTTCTATGTGCGATATACAATGGTAATGTTATAGAACTCATTTTAATCAATACCGACCACCAAGATTCATAAATTCAGGAGCTGTCAGATTTACTATAAGTACTCGCAAATAGCTTGTCCAATTGTTCACTGCAAGTCTGTGACTTAAATCCAAAAGCTCTATTCAAAGTAAAATAATACCTATTAGCTTACATTAAGGTTACTAAATCAAACTAGTTAATCAAGGAAACACGTCACTGAAAGTGACAAGTTGGATAAACAACCTTACTACTAAAGAATTAGGATGCATTTTACATCAATTAGTGAAGCAGTTTAACCAACATTACAATACCATATTTTGACCAGACGTCCGGCAGACACAGACAGACGTCCGGCAGACAATATAAGCACTCGTGGTACCAGCTCAGCTATAAAAGCGTGTTTTTTTAGTTTTTTTAAACTGTTATTTATTTAATTTATGGTTTTCATTGATTTTCTCAATGTTTTAACAACTTAATACTTGCACATACGAACACAATCATGTGTTTAAATTTGAAATAAATCCAAAACCAAAAAAAATGCCATCCAGTTGACTAGCAGGTTACACTCTGCCAAAAGAGAGGACCTTTTGTAACACCTTATTATATGAATCACATAGGTACAGTCGGCCCCACGCTAGGATACCCCTTTTTGTTCGATTGACGCCCTTATACTGCGCGCGGTAAGAGCTAACATGGGGTATCTGTAACTGTGGCCGACCTTACCAAGGTAAGATAATGCGATTAAAGTTTTAGACATTCAGGGGTTACTACATGTCAAAGCAGAAATGTATGCCTCCGCCCAATCCGTTTAGTATTTAGTTGGCGAGAAAGAGAGTCGTGAAATTCAATTTGTAGCACAATAAAAGTTGCGATTGTAGTCTTGGTTGTAAAAGCCAGGTTTTGTAGTTATTTGTTTTATTAGCTCACCTACCTAGTCCAAGTCTTACATTGTGACGGGAAAACGTATCTGCTAGCTTTTTCCCGCAACTTTATCCCACTAATATCGATAACGGGGGAAGTTTTAAAATAACGTTTAACCTCAGACACCCCAACCGAATGTTTTTGTTGCCATACCAAAACTAGTGGTTTGCCCCAAACTGTGAAGTCGAGATGTGTAACTTTTTGCTAACACCATTTGCGCACGCATTGCATATAAACTTTACAACCCTATTTCAACCCTAGCAACCTCTCAACTGATTTGGCTCATGTTCGAACTAAAAAAATATTTCAATTTAATTTACCCGCCTGGTGCGGTGCGGTGGTGCGGTGGTGGTCTAGTGGGTAGAACAGTGGACTCTGAAGTGAAAGGTCCTAGGTTCGATTCCCGGTGCGGCATGTTTGATTGTTTACTTTCAAAGTTACGTACATTTGTGAATTTGTAGTAGCAATACCACTCGCTGACGGTGAAGGAAAACATCGTGAGGAAACCTGAGCGTGTGAGGCATTATACCCTCAACGCAAAAATCGCCAACCCGCATTGAGCACGCGTGGTGATTAAGCTCGAACTCTCTCTCTGAGAGAAGGCCTTTGCCCAGCTAGTGGGACATGTACAATTGTACAGGCTACATCTTACTTTTCTTTTTTTACCCGCCTACAAAATTTCATGACTATTCGACCAAATGTAGTCATGTTATAGTCGAACGAACATTCATACATACTTACATACAGACAAACATTATACAAGCGCCGAATTATTCCAGTAGATTCGGAGAACTTCGCTCGCTCGTTTAAAAATGCAAGCGGTGCAGTGAGTACACGGGAGCGGTATTGAAGTAGGAAACTTTTCCCCTACAAACAGAGCGACAGCCGAAAGCTAGTCAAGTGTGAAACTAGCTGGAGCTAAGCAGGGGCCTGAGTCTGTAACGCAATGGTGCCAAAATGGGCTCCTAGTTGATGGCTTCAATTACGATATACTGGTGGTTCGCCCCGAACTATGAACTCGCGACCCTTTATCTCAGCAACCCCTCGACCGATTTGGCTCATGTTCAAACTGAAAAATTCTCTTTGCCTCATTTACCTGCCTACCAAATTTCATTACGATCCGACTAAATGTACTCTAGTTATCGTCGAACGAACATTCATACATACATACGTACAAACATACAAACGCCGCGCCGGATTGTTCCAGTAGACTCGGAAAACTTCGCTCGCTCGTTCAATTAATGCTGTCAGTCCTTTTAATGTTTTTGTAGTACAGCAAAGAATATATGATTAGTTCGCTGGTTGTAGCCTGTAGGAGAAAAAGGAGGAAATCCAGGTTTTGTCCTTCTGGATTTCCTCCTTTTTCTCCTACAGCAACAACAGGGACGCCATCGACACGCCAGTGCGTTACAGACTTAAGCCCCAGTTTGTAGGTAAAGTTTCAGACCGAAACGCGCTTCCTTCACGGCGGGCCGAAGTTCCTGTACAAGGGGCAATTTACACAAAGAACGTCAGATTTCCACCGAGATCACCTAAACTTTACTATAGTATGGCACATGGATAGATAGAAATATAAATAGCATAGTAGTCTGAGACCAAAGTTATACTTACTGGTTTTTACAAAAAGTCATACTTACTGGTTTTTTCACATTCCGGTTTTCCAAAACTAACCAAATTGAATAACTCGCCGAAGCAAACTTATTACGAAAACCAATCAACAAAATTTTCGAGACCGAAAAAATAGAGACTCAGTGGCGACTACTCTTGGGAAAACTGCAAAGAAAATACTAACAATTTCTTGATTTGTTCAAGTGAGACGAATTTATTTATTATTAATTGTTTTGGGGTCAATGTTTATTTAATTTTGTAACAGTTGAAGAAAAATAATACAAGGAAAACTTACTTTATTCCAGTATCGCAGAAAAATATTAGCCTATCGAATTTAAAACGTTTTATATTCGTGACATGACTTACATAATATTATCGACGATGTAGTACCAAATACTCGAATCGATTTTTTTTCGATTTATTTTATTTTTATTGTTTCAATCGACGAAAAATTCGAATATGTATGGGATAGAAAAAACTCCCAATTCAAAAGTGGTCTAATTCGGTTCGAAAAGTCTCAGGGAAATAGCTACTAAGTTCGGTAAGCTTCAATTTGTGCTGCGAACTTCTTCTATCTTTATACAAAACTTAATATTATGTTGCAAATACCTCCTATCTTAATTGGAATTATAGCTCCTAAGTCAAATTACCTACGTAATGTTTTGATGGGATTCAGAGAGTAATGTAACATTGGATAGCTAATATAATACCATCATTGTGTTTACCAAACAAGTCAATCGGTTTGGTAGTTTCGGAGCAAATTGGGTGTGACAGAAGGACAGACAGACAGACATACGAGTGATCCTATAATGGTTCCCCAATAACCGTAAAATCGAGATGAAGGAGGAGATAAAAATAAGTACAAAGAGGAAGACAAAGGGAGACAAGAAGCTATAGAAAGGGCAACAGATTCCTTTTAGCGAAAGCCACCACCAATTTTATATTTTTGAAACTATCATTCGAAAGTCGTGGTGAGACTTTAATTTTCTATTATTGACCATACGTATTATTATGGGAAGAACCCAGTACTTATTTGAATATTTTCAGCAGCTGTTCCACCGAGCGTTTTAACAGTGTAGACAGACGTCGGCCGCGAAAGAATATAAATAGTTGTTTAACGCTTGGAGAGAGACGAGGGGCATCGTGACAGCCGTCGACACAGAACAGAGTGCCACAGAACAACATTACAGTCATCAATCTATTCAGAGTAATAGTTGTCATGAAAATAGAATATAAATAAGTAGTTGTTTAACGCTCGGCGAATGACGAGCGGCATCATAACAGCCGTGGACACAGGCTCTGTTGTTTTCATATATTTTATTGCCGTGAAACAAATATTGATAACAAATTTTTGTTAAAATAGCTCAGCTTAGCTTCAATATTTAAAAAAAACTGTGAAATAATGCTGCTTTGGACCTTAAAGAAATGTCAAAGAAAATCCCATTGGCCATCAAGGTCGTAAAAATTGTAGCTTCTGGCTGTATTTTGTATTAGGGCCCAGCAGCTTCTACTGTCTTTGGTCTTTGTTTAGTGGTGACAGGTTGAAACCGAACCTTACTCAATTCATCACGATCCCTTCTCTTAAACTTTCACTCAAGTTACGAAACAATCTCTATTATAAAAAGATCTAAAATCCAGTTTTACTCGACTTGTTTGTTTGTTTTGTTGTATTTGTTATAATCCGCGCGGGATGAGAATGGGATGCGACCTTTTGGAACTGAGACGCGCGTGGTAAGCAAACTCGCGTCGAAGCAATCTTGTCAAATTGTGTTAGTTACACCATTTATAACACGAGAACGGGTGGACCGTTTTTTAAGATTTTTGATTTGTTGGATATCTCTCCGCCCCGAATAGCAGAATAACCATTAAAACAACGGAAAACTCACGAGAAAAAAATAAGTCTGTGAGGACGAAGTCGTGGGCAAAAGCTAGTAATAGTTATTTGTTATGCAAGAATGCAAAATTATTGTTTGCGGCGAGTGCTTGTGTTGAATGCCGAGCTAGCGAAGGTTTCTAAAATTGAGCCACGAGCGTAGCGAGTGGTTAAAAAAAAGAAACCTGAGCGTAGCGAGGTATTCAGAAGCACGAGTCGCAAATAATATTGCATTCGTGCGAAACACAAAACTTTTCATCTCACAGAAGCGAGGAAATGATTTTGTTAGCCAAGCGGGAAAAACTCTATAGACAATTACTTACAGGCAAAACAGGTGAGTCGAATAAGATCCTTTTAAAAGCATATTATACTGTAGTTATGGCTGCTGCACTAAAGTTTTCAGCTTCGTTGGTATTAAAACCATTCGTTTTATTAATAATTTCCTGAAGTTTATTTATCCAGACACAAAAATAATGTAAATAAAAGAATGTTTTTTTTTTCCGGGTGCATTCTGAACTTTTACCATATAAATTAAAAATTTATAGGAGATAAAAAATGAAATTAGTAATATCGTTTGAAAAAATGTATTTAACAAACCAAAACATAATTATCTATTTGATAAAACAGAAGCGAAGCATTTTTTTTATTTACTGGTATCAAAAATAAATATAGTGTACAAAATATTGAAAAAACCTGAAAGAAGAAACCACGTTTCTGAATGTTCTATTCCGTGACTTTACGTTTTTAAAAGATCCTTATGCCCCATTTACATTCACAGTTTTGTATAGAGAATGGGCACGAACAATCAATTTCGCTGAAGTACGCGTGTAAACGAACTATGGCGCGGGAAAGACTTTCCCGGCGCCGCGTTCAAATTTCGAAGCGCACTAAAATGCAGATAGTTTAAATCCGGCCTTTACACGATCGTAAGTTACTAGTAACAGCAAACTTTCCGAGCGTGGGAGATGAAATGTATATTTTCGATTGACTTCGACAAGGCTCCTTCCCATTCTCATCGCGCGCGGATTATACCTACATGAGAGAGCTATGACTACCGTTCCGGGGCATACCTGGCGCAGAGGATTTCCCTGGCAGTGCAGCGGGGGAACGCTGCTAGCGTCATGGGAACCTTTGTGTCGGGTGTGTCGCGGGACGGTATATTTGATTAGTTTTATTCTTGTTTTGAACTTTTTTGTGTAGGTACAGTCGGCCACACGCTAGGATATCCCTTTTTGTTCGATTGGCGCCCTTATGCCGCGCGTGGTAGCTGCCATGGGGTATCTGTGACTGTGGCCGACCGTATGTACTTTTGTTAGTTATGACTTTTTTCCTTGACTAAATATTTTGACGAAGCTTTGTTTGATTTTTTTGTATTTTAATATTGCATGCAGTATTTTTTTTTTATTGTAAATAAATATTTTATATCTACAAGAGAGCTTGCTTTGATCACTCCGTATGTTACCTATGTAAGTAAGTACTTATGTGTTGACCGCGTCTGTCTTGTGGACTAGGGCCCGGTTTCTGAGTTGAGAATTTTGCTAAGCAAATGGGTAAGTATCGTCCCGTCTCTGCAGATTTCTCACAAAAGAGCGTGTCAGAGCGATACGTAAGTATGTGCTTAGTAAAATTCTCAACTCAGAAACCGGGCCTAGGCTAACTAAGCTGACAAACCTATTCCATCTAAACATGTCCCCAGGCACTGAAGCGTCCGATCGGTCACTTCACTCGACTAGTGTACGAGTAAGTTATTATTACCCGACTATGACATAAAGTCTATTAAAAATGAGTGACAAACATTATAGAGTAAATAGACTGCGCACTAAGAACAAATTCGAATAACTTGAAATTGAGGGTTTTTATCGCAAGAATGAGTCCCACAGCTCACCCCATCAGGGATTAATCTCAGTTAGTCAGCCTGTAAGGTAAGTAAGTAGTTATATTAAACTCACTAGCTTTGCCACTGGGAGCCAGAGATGGGTAAATGCCCGGGTTAAAATCCACCGCTGGATTAAAATCCATTTCTGCCCAATAAATGCCGGGCATTTATAATAAACGCCGGGCGGAAATTAAATACATTTTGTCCTTACATTCGGTGCATAATCGGTAACAAAAGAAGCTACAAACAGGTGAAATACGAACTTAATTCAAATGTTTGAACGTGAAACCTCATATGAAGATTATTAAATGAGAAAAGAGAAAAAAAAGCAGGGACTGGACAAAATTGTAAAAGAAAAAATGTTGGCGAGAGTTTGAAATTACCCTGCGAGGGACGGTTTCCTATCGTATCATCGAATGTCTTTTCACCGAATATCGTTTCATCGACAACGAATCACCGAATGGTCGGATCATCGAAAGGTTCGTTTTATCGAACGTTCTATTTTATTATTTAAAAATAACTTATAGAAAATTATATGATGTGATGGATGAGTAAGTGAGTTTCAAGCAATATTATGCGTTGTGTGAGGTTTACAAGCAAAAATTTAACATTGGTTCACCTAAAGTAGCGTGGCGGGATTTTTTTTTTCAGTTTCTTTACAGGTTTGATTTCCAGTAGCAGCATTGAATAGTGACTTTACACCTGTTTTGGTGTCCGTACCCGAAGGGTGCCAAACGGGACTTACAAACTCTGCCTTTGCTGTCTGTCTATCTGTCCTAGATTTGTAGTGACAATACTTGCTAATGAAGGGAAAATCGTGAGGAAACCTGAACGTCGGGAATATAATTTACGCGAAAAACGCCAATCCGTAGTGGGCACGCGCGTGGTGGGACATTTGAATAGGTACTGCCGGGTGGCAGCTTGTGAAACGACAGTTGTAGTAGGTACCTACTGGGCTACCACTGCTCTAGCTCTAAATATTGGTATAGGGCATTTGATAAAACGACCTATTCGATGAAGTGTACCATCGGTGATCCGACCATTCGGTGATTCGTTGTCGATGAAACTACATTCGGTCAAAAGACATTCGATGATACGATAGGAATCTCCTGAGATACCCGTTGGGGAAGTCATTGCTTAGGTATGCTTTCAAAGTATGCAAAACACTAAAGTTGCCCTTCATACCTTGGCTGTCCACGATAAGGCTAGGTACACACTTACCAATGGAGGATAACCCAAATCAGCAGTACTAGACGAAGATTTTTGTAAAATGTTGAAACAATGCCACCTGTTTCTGGAACCCATTACAGAGGCTATAATACGTCTAGAATCCAATCAAAAAACCATAAGGATTTTTTATCGTTACAAAACATGCATTCCAATTTCCAAGTTACTTTTCTGTTTGCCAGAAGTAACAAAAGTTGAAAACGAAGTCAAGGAAAAAAATCTAGACGTTGTTGACGTGAGCTCTGCATGATAACGCCTTCTAAGTGAAATAAAGAGATATACAATAACGAACACATAGGTATTAAATAAAAGTATCATACTATGACACGCACGTTCTATCCTGTAGCGGACGGACTGTAGGTAAGTTGATGGTTCACAAAATATAAAAACAATCACACTAAGCTGTGTGCATCTTGTGCTTGAGGTCTAGGGTCAGCTATTTAGTGATATAGACTAAAATGTACTTCAAATTTTAAATTACTGTTTTAGTGAAATCAAACTTTTTTTTGACGAGAATTGCTTGGGTAGGCGCTAGGAACACTTAGTGCTGGAATACGCATCGTTTTTTAAATTTGAGATCTTGAAAAAAAACTCAAACTTATTCTGTCGGGCGTCGGGAAACTAGTAACTGGGTCGCTTTGGAGGTGTTTTTTTATGGGAATCGGTTGGGTAGGTCCTAGAAAGCAAAAAAGGTCCCGTGACTTGGTGCCGGGTAACGTACCGTTTTTGGATAATGAGGCTTTGATAAAAAAAATACATAACTCAAAAACAGTGCGTTTCCCGGCATCAAGTTACAGGACTTTTTTTGCTCTCCAGAACCTAACCAATCAGTAACTGGTCAAAAAAAAATATATATTAATTTTATTTGTAAAAAATTCTAAGTTTTCGGCCCATAGCGCCGATAACGCCCCCAACACTACACCGCAACCAATTTTCTTTCCTATTATAGTCATTTAATATTTTCCGAATAAGGTTTTGTAAGCAAAAAAGCAATTTGTAGTGAATTTCTATTTATGCCCGCCGAAATGGGCAAAAATCCATTTCTGCCCGATTTTAACCCTTTCTGTCCGATTAAAATCGTTTGGGCAGAAAAGGCAGAAATCCATCGCCCATCTCTGCTGGGAGCGTGACTTTAATAAAAAGCCGGCCAAGTGCGAGTCGGACACCCGCTCGAAGGGTTCCGTACCATTATCTATAAAAACGGCAAAAAATCACGATTGTTGCATGGGAGCCCCTTTAAATATACAGGGTGGCCCAAACATAGACGTCAAGCGAGAAAATCTAGATAGCTGACACCGAGGGCTACCCGAATTACCCCCATGTATGTTCAGCCATTTTTTGTCGTTTAAAAGTTATGAGGCTTTTAAGGTTTTTTTGAAAAAAAAAAACCTGGCTTTGGATTTTATTTTGTAACTTTTTTTTCTTTTGACTTTTCAGAGATATTATTTATTCTTTAAGGTCTTAGATAAGTTATCTATCACCAAAAAAATAATGATCAGCTATGCGCTTCTAGAACTTACCGCAATTTTGATCCAAAGTCCAAAAATGTTGTTTTCGAGAAAACATCACTGAAATAGTTAGTATGGGGAAAAAAATAAGTAGAGGTCTGAAGAACTTTTTATTGATTTCAAAAACTTTCCTAAAGCCTTAGTCTTCAGAATAGTACAAAAAACCTGTCACTTTATGGGACGTTTATTCAAGTAATTTGCGGTCGAAGTCGAAAAACTGGAGTTGGAAGAAATTTTATTTCAATCGATTTTCATTTATTTTGGTTTCTTCGGACAAAAAACATTGCAGGTAGGCTTAATATCGCCTGTTAGCACGGTCTGCATAAGAAATTCATGGAAAAATAAAAAAATAACCATAAAATATTTTGATTTTTTTTTAGCATTTTTTTTATTATTTGTATTTTAAGCTATTTTATTACCGAATTTACTTCTTAAAAATATGAAGAAATAATAATTTAAAGAAAAAAAATAAAAATAAAGTCCGAAAATTAAATGAGTTTTTTTAATATTTTTTCGTGAATTTCTAATGCAGACCCTACTGACAGACGATTTTAAGCCGATCTGCAATGTTTTTTGTCCGAAGAAACCAAAATAAATAAAAATCGATTGAAATAAAATTTCTTAC
Source organism: Zelleria hepariella (assembly GCA_949319315.1). NCBI lineage: Eukaryota > Metazoa > Arthropoda > Insecta > Lepidoptera > Yponomeutidae > Zelleria > Zelleria hepariella. The sequence continues at coordinate 18,885,909 of OX439381.1, forward strand.
AACTCCAGTTTTTCGACTTCGATCGCAAATTACTTGAATAAACGTCCCATAAAGTAACAGGTTTTTTGTACTATTCTGAAGACTAAGGCTTTAGGAAAGTTTTTAAAATCAATAAAAAGTCCTTCAGACCTCTACTTATTTTTTTCCCCATACTAACTATTTCAGTGATGTTTTCTCGAAAACATCATTTTTGGACTTTGGATCAAAATTATGGTAAGTTCTAGAAGCCCATAGGTGATCATTATTTTTTTGGTGATAGATAAGTTATCTGAGACCCTAAAAAATAAATAATACCTCTGACAAATTCAAAAGAAAAAAAAGTTACAAAATAAAATCCAATGCCAGGTTTTTTTTTTTCAAAAAAACCTTAAAAGCCTCATAACTTCTAAACGACAAAAAATGGCTGAACATACATGGGGGTGATTCGGGTAGCCCTTGGTGTCAGCAATCTAGATTTTCTCGCTTGACGTCTATGTTTGGGCCACCCTGTATATTTCTGTTTTTTAGGGTTCCGTAGGTACCCGAAGGGTGCCAACCGGGACCCTATTACTAAAACTCTGCTGTCTGTTTGTCTGTCTGTCTGTCTGTCCGTCTGTCAGGGGCCAGTCCGTCTGGACAGGCAACAGAAATACATCATCTGTGAAAACAACTGTCTAACTATCACGGTTCATGAGATACAGCGGTGACAGGCGGACGGACGGACAGCGGAGTCTTAGTAATAGGGTCCCGTTTTACCCTATGGTATGGAACCCTAAAAAGAGAGTTGGAATGGCGTATCGCGTAAAGAGAGTTCGTGCTCACTGAAGTGCAACGTCCAAAAAGCCCACTCATGGATATCCTGGCATCATTTCAAAAGTTTTTATTTGAAAAATTAACTGAGTTTGAAGGGTTTTTTTTATTAGATGGAATATGAGTAATACAACTACATATTTAGTAATCTAATATCAAATTTGTCTTTAATCAACAACGAACTTTTCATTAATCAAAAACAAAATATACTAGTGGTTCTATTCTAGTAAGCGGTGGTGGTGGTCTAGTGGGTAGAACAGTGGACTCTGAAGCAAGAGGTACCCGGTTCGATTCCCAGTGCGGGCATGTATCTATGACTTTGTTTAATTTCAAAGTTACGTACATTTGTGAATTTGTGGTAGCAATACCACTCGCTGACGGTGAAGGAAAACATCGTAAGGAAACCTGAGCGTATGAGGCATTATACCCTCAACGCAAAAATCGCCAACCCGCATTGAGCACGCGTGGTGATTAAGCTCGAACTCTCTCTCTGAGAGAAGGCCTTTGCCCAGCTAGTGGGACATGTACGATTGTACAGGCTATATCTTACTCTTACTCTTACTCTATTCTAGTAGTCCGGGGACTATGAACTCGCGACCTCATATCTCAGTAACCCCTCGACCGATTTGGCTCATGTTCGAACTTAAAAATTCTCTTGGCCTCATTTACCTTTCTACCAAATTTCATGACGATCCGACTAAATTTACTCAAGTTATCGTCGAACGAACATTCATACATACAAACATACATACAAACGCCGGATTGTTCCAGTAGACTCGGAGAACTTCGCTCGCTTCGCTCGCTCGTTTAAAAATCCTCTTCAACAATCAACTTAACGATAAATCTTCTATTGCGAAATAAGTGGTTAATACTCGTATTTCCATTTTGTGACTAATCGCTTTTTGCCAGGACTTTTCAAATTCCTAAATGGTAACCCTACGCGACCCACTGGTGGGTTAAAAACCACGCAAAAATCCGATGCATCCAACGTGGTTTTATCATTTTTTAAGTAGTTTGTGGTGTGGGCAGAACGTCAAATTCAGAGTAAATAAAAGAAATTCAACATTTATTTTACCTTTGCACGTTTTGCTGGGATACCTACCTCGTATTTTGTATTTCAGCTTTGAAAGTAGAAAGAAAAACACAAAGAAAGGTGCAAGGTAAACTTTTCTAAATTGGCAGGTCAACGCTCTTTCGAAAGTTTCAGACGGTTATATGATTATATCATATAGGTACTGAAGGAAAACATCGTGAGGAAACCTGCGACTTAGTTGGCTGTGCGCGTATTGGCTTTCCTGTGGGCTAGGCCGACTAAGGGGTTAGGGTGGTACTGGGCAAGCCTACTTCATGTAAAACAATATCCCAGGCACTTCAGAGTCCGGGTGATCACTTCACCCATCTAGTATGAGTGAAGGTGTCACTAGACGCTGTGTAAATAATATTATTACGTAGATGCAAAGACCAAGGTTGTGGGTAGGTATTTAGGTATGTAACCTGACCTGAGTATAGGTCTGAGAAAGTTTCACGAGTGGAAGCAACCATCGGTTCAGTCCAATAAAATACATGAATTTCGTAGAAATTGAATTGCGAAATACCATCTTAGCCACTGAATAATGTATTATGTCGCCGACTTAGTTTTAACGCTGAAAAGGGTTTTCCAAAGTCAATTCTGCTATACGACAAGTCTGTGTAGACAGCCTCACGTATGGAAATTGGCAAATGTAAGCACACAAAAAAAGTCTATCGCAAAAGTTTATGTAGTGACTTTTCTAAAGTTTGTATCAAAAACCACGCAAGATCCTCAAAAAGGTCAAAAAGCTTCGAATTGGGAGCATAAATCAGAAATTAAAATCAATTTCAACAAAAACCACTTACGTATCTTTATAAAGCCATGTATTTGCACAAACTTTGACTGATTAATTAGTGGTTGATTGATTAACATTTTGTTTATTTAGTTTATTTTTCTGCGCATATTCATATATTTTTTTAATTTACGTTGGGCTAGCAGCTAGCAGATAACATGTCAAATTACGAGTATGTTAATATTCCTAACCGATCTAGATAGATAGATAGATAGAGAACTCTTTATTGCACAACAGAAAGAATATTACAGATCACATTTACAACAAAATTTTGTACAAATGGCGGCCTTATAGCTAAAAGCTATCTCTTCCAGACAACCTTGGGATGGACAGGACTGGATGCGGAAATAAAGTAGCAAGTAGATGCACAATAAGACAGAGATATGGTAGGATTAAAATACTTAGATATCACTAACAGAGTTTACGTAAACTTACGTCTACCGGGGTTTTAATTACAAAGCATGTAAAACAACCTTTTAATTTTTTTGGTAATTTTATAAACTCCGAACTTGATTCACATTTTCGTCGAAACAAACTATACAAAGGTAATTTTCGCCTAATTTGGCTCAGATTCCATATTTACCTTCTTTGTGTTTCAGTACATCTCTCTCCTCCTGGCACTTTCATGAATTCAAAAAACACAAATTGAAATTCATTTCAACAAAAATTGCCTTGCGCACGGGCGTTTCATTCAGGCTCATCCAGCTTAAATAACAAAGACCACATAATTCAATCAGAACTCCGTCTACAATTTACATAAAGACATTTGTCTATAATCCTCTCTCATCTGCTTAATCCGGCATTTGGCGTTGTTGTTTTGGGGCAGTGGGGGAATACAAAAAATAAATAAAACACGGAGATAAACAATCCCTTCTCATCAATCTCTGGCTAATGGTTTAGCACACTGCTTCCCCCAATAAGCTTTTATATGGTGTAGCTATTATTACAAAATTTAAGTTCTACACTTTCGCTAGCACTCCACATTCGATCCGATTTTTAACTTTTAAAGGTCTTCGTCTCTAATATATTCCACTTTTTTAGATTTCAAGTAGGGAACCCCTTCCAATCAGGCAGTATAGTTAAGCCCTAGGAAATAAAATATTTTAACACTAAATTAATTCACAAAGCCGTGTTTTGATACCATTGAACAAGATAGTGCTGTGTTTTAACTTTACTTTTAACATTAGGTTGGTAGGCAGTGAACCAGTACCCCAACGAGTAAATCTGATGAGAAAAATTGGGTCAGCGCGATTCGCCACACAAATGCGAGCCCCTATTGATAGAATGACAAGTATTTATGGTCACAGTTACTTACCACTTATTGCTGGGAACTGTCTGTGATGTAAAACCCTAATCTAATAGAGGTTATTGGACAGGTAATATATTTAATTATTTTTTTGCTTGCTTTGAAACACACCAAGATAGGTACACACGACAGCACGTCAGACTGTACACTTTTGTTGTAAAGTCGCCCGTAACGCAACTGAGTAGAGTGCTAGCGTGTAAAGGTCGACGTGCTGTCGTGTGTACTTGTTTATCGAGGGAAGAGTGATTTTTCTACTATATTTAAAAATAGAAGTTAAAAACTAAAACCCGACTACTTAAAACCGGCTTAAAACAAGACCTGCTTATCCTTAAAATAGACTCATAGATAACTAGTGGTTCGCTCCAAACTATGAACTCGCGACCCCAGTTACAGATGTGTAACTTTGCTTACGCCATTCGCGCAGGCGCGCGCGCGCTTTGCATATAAACTATACAACCCCATATCTCGACAACCCCTCGACCGATTTGGCTCATGTTCGAACTTAAAAATTCTTTTAATTTCGTTTACCTGCCTACCAAATTTCATAACGATCCGACTAAATTTACTCAAGTTATCGTCGAACGAACATTCATACATACAAACATACAAACATACAAACATACAAACATACAAACATACATACATACATACATACATACATACATACATACAAACGCCGGATTGTTCCAGTAGACTCGGAGAACTTCGCTCGCTTCGCTCGCTCGTTCAATTAATCGTAGTCGGAGGCCATCGGTTTATCAAATGCGAATGTGGTGTCCTCCGACTACGATTAACTAGTGGTTCGCTCCGAACGACGAACTCGCGACCCCATATCTCAGCAACCCCTCCACCGATTTGGCTCATATTCGAACTTAAAAATTCTCTTTGCCTCATTTACCCACATACCAAATTTCATGACGATCCGACTAAATTTACTCAAGTTATCGTCGAACGAACATTCATACATACAAACATACAAACATACATACATACATACATACATACATACATACATACATACATACAAACGCCGGATTGTTCAAGTAGACTCGGAGAACTTCACTCGCTTCGCTCGCTCGTTCAATTATCTATGAGTCTATTTTAAGGATAAGCAGGTCTTGTTTTAAGCCGGTTTTAAGTAGTCGGGTTTTAGTTTTTAACTTCTATTTTTTTTGAGCTTTTTAGTATGTCATTTTGGACGATCACCCAAAAATGCCCAGAATTAGAACAAAGATGGGCAAAAAAAACACATTTTGGTATTTTTTGTTCTATTTGTTATGTTGACGCTACATGTGTTATACATTTTTGAAAAGGTCTTTTAAAGCCTTCGATCAAGGATAAAACTAGATACAACATAGAACTCTGAAATGTGTCTGGAAAAATAGATGCCCAAATTGCCTTTGAGAGCTTATTTGTTCGTAGTCCATGCAATTAAAGTAAAACTGTAAATAATGCAATAAGGTTGACATTCGAATATTAGACGTATGGTCGAAAGGATGTTTCGTATTGTTCTATTGCTGATATCTTTTGTTTCTGTGAGGTCAAGATTTTATTGTGATTTTATATGTAATGCGGATTCTATGGGATTTAGTTCGGTGTTTAAAGCCCTTTCATTTGATACCCATGACGATGGTATCCGATAATTTTTAATTTTAGGTCCACTACTTTAGGGCACAGCACAGCCGCCATCTTGGTTTTTTTCTAAATAAAACTATCCTATGTTACCTGGGTGATTAAGACAAATCCAACCACACCTCATTTGTTGAAATCGGCCGAGCAGTTTAGGCTCTGCAAGAACACACAAACATACATACCCACATACATACATACATACGCTGCTAAAATCATAACCCTCCTTTTTGCTTCGCGTAGTCGAGTAAAAAAGCGGTTCCTCACGATGTTTTCCTTCATAGTTAGCGGGTGGTACTGCTACTACCTACTATAAATTCACAAATTTAAGTAACTTTGAAAATAAATTAAAGTCATAGGTAGGGACATGCCCGCACCGGAAATCAAACCTGGGTCCCTTTGCCCAGCGAGTGGGACATGTACAGGGTACATCTTAATTTTTTTAAATCGGTTTTGGATTTTCATACTGGCTTTGGACCACTTTTGTTTTCTGACATTTCAAAATATTTTCCACTTCTTGCAAGCAGAATACTACAAGGTTCTATATTTTTATGTTGAAAGCTACTACATTTTCACAATTGAGTATATTTAGCCAATAGCTATTGCTATGGCTATTCGCCAGTAACGCCAGTCTCTATCGGCATATTATCTACTTTAGTTTTTATCTCTCTCACGTCAACCCTTCCAGTCCATTCATTGATCAATAATCTCATCCACTGCTGCTTCTGTTATGTCTTCGACCCATATCCATTATTCAATCTAGTTTCATTCGTAGCTAGAAACTGCCCGTATGTTGGTTGAACTTGATCAAGATTAACCACATGGTAATTAGTTTAGGCCAAAAACATATTCGTAGGTACACCTAGTGGAAAACGTGAGTAATCTCTACCCACATAGAAGTAAGGATTAGTGTAAGAGGTCAAAGTCTAACCTAGAGGTGCCTATTAAAATTGAAACTTGAGTCTAAACCGCCTACCAATTTGTATGTGTAATATGCCTAAGTTAAGGATATCTAAACTAGTGGTTCGCCCCGAACTGTGAACTCGCGACCCCATATAATCTTACCAACCCTATATCTCGGCAACCCCTCGACCGATTTGGCTCGTGTTCGAACTTAAAAATTCTTATAATTTCATTTACCGGCCTACCAAATTTCATAACGATCCGACCTTTACTCAAGTTATCGTCGAACGAACATTCATACATACATACATACATACAAACATACATACATTCATACATACATACATTACATACAAACATACAAAGGCTTGATTGTTCAAGTAGATTCGGAGAACTTCGCTCGCTCGTTCAATAATATTTTTCATATTGTTTTTCAATAGGTATTCCGAATGAATGATATATTTTAGTCAATATTTTGGGTGTTTAATTAAATTATTGAATATATTGTTTCAGGTATAAAAATTTACACAATTACGTAACTACTTCACTACAAAAGGTTTGGAATTAAAGATTTTCTTTCCATGTTGTTACTGTCTACCTGACTACGCGAAGCAAAATGGAGGCACATGGAGATGTACCATATAGATTAGTGGGTTTCTCCCTTCCCTCATAGAACCTTGACTACTTGACCGATTTAAACAAAAGAGATCTCGTTGGATTCATCATCTTTAACAAAAAAAAGCCCCTAATCTTTAATTTCTATCCTGATATTTGGCTACTTGCTTTGTGAATTGAGCAATTTTGAGACCTCGCAAGATACCTCACAATCCCTCCCGTCCATAACGACTGCATGTCAAAACGCCTTGATGCCATTGTGCCTGAATTTCAATTGACCTTTGTCCCATAATTCGCAATGACTTCAATTCAGTAATAATGTCTATCACAGCTTCACGTGAAACATCAGGGAATCCTTTATCCGGAAACACAGATAAAAATATTAGCGCAATATATCACTTCAGCTGCACGTAACTGTCCCCAACAGCCGGACTTATGGCTACAGTGAGGCGATTTATCGCCTTAGTTTTCTTCTCTCTCTCTGTCTCTATCGGGTTTCCTTCTCGGCTGCTTGTTCTGGATAGGTAAAACTGTCTGCATAGATAACAAATGTCCTGAATTCACAAACTGACAAAGTGGCAATTTTTGAGTCCCTATTTGGCTATTGCAGATAAAATCAACAAATCAACTTTAAAATTTAAAAAGTTTAGTTATGTACCGGAAATTCAATCATTCCTATATATTTTAAATCAAAGATATACATGGTGTAGTTTTGGTCAGTGACGATAGTTTGAGTAACACATGAAACTAAATTTTTTTTTTATCCAACTTTTCAAAACCACATACTTTTCATCTCCCATGCTCGGAAAGTCCACTGTTACTTTCAACATGCGATCGTAGAAGATCCTTTTTTAAACCACTTTGTATTTTTGTGCGCTTCTATATTTGAACTCGACGCCCTAATAAAAAAAAAATTAGGAACACCTTCCACTTGTAGCGTTGCCTAGCAACGGGTTGTTGATTTTATGACACTTCAACGCCACATACTCCTTTATGAAGAAGTAAAGAAGAAGAAACTCATTTCACTAACCTCTATGTAGGTACCTACCCACCTATGTCTATTGTTTGTCACGCTTGGCTAACAAAATCATTTCCTCGCTTCTGTGAGATGAAAAGTTTTGTGTTTCGCACGAATGCAATATTATTTTCATCTCCCACGCTCGGAAAGTTTGCTGTTACTAGTAACTTACGATCGTGTAAAGGCCGGATTTAAACTATCTGAACTTTTGTGCGCTTCGAAATTTGAACGCGACGCCGGGACAGTCTTTCGCGCGCCCTATGGTTTTGAAAAAGAAAAAAACACTGGCCGTTTAAGCAGATGCCAGATCCCGATGGAAAATAAAACCTCATTCATAGTTCGTTTAAACGCGTATTTCAGCGAAAGTGATTGTTCGTGCCCATTCTCTATACAAAACTGTGAATGTAAATGGTGCATAAGCATCTTTTAAAAAGGTAAAGTCACGGAATAGAACATTCAGAAACGCGGTTTCTTCTTATAGTCTTTTCAATATTTTGTACACATATTTATTTTTAAATACCAGTAAATAAAAAAAATGCTGCGCTTCTGTTTTATCAAATAGATAATTATGTTTTGGTTTGTTAAATACATTTTTTCAAACGATATTACTAATTTCATTTTTTATCTCCTACAATTTTTTAATTTATATGGTATAAGTTCAGAATGCACCCGGAAAAAAAAACATTCTTTTATTTACATTATTTTTGTGTCTGGATAAATAAACTTCAGGAAATTATTAATAAAACGAATGGTTTTAATACCAACGAAGCTCAAAACTTTAGTGCGGCAGCCGTAACTACAGTAAAATATGCTTTTAAAAGGAACTTATTTGACTCATCTGTTTTGCCTGTAAGTAGTTGTCTATAGAGTTTGTCCCGCTTGGCTAACAAAGACATTTCCTCGCTTCTGTGAGATGAAAAGTTTTGTGTTTCGCAAGAATGCAATATTATTTGCGTCTCGTGCTTCTGAATACCTCGCTACGCTCAGGTTTCTTTTTTTGAACCACTCGCTACGCTCGTGGCTCAATTTTAGAAACCTTCGCTAGCTCGGTTTTCAATACAGGCACTCGCCGCAAACAATAATTTTGCATTCTTGCATAACAAATAACTATTTCATCTCCCACGCTCGGAAAGTTTGCTGTTACTAGTAACTTACGATCGTGTAAAGGCCGGATTTAAACTATCTGCATTTTAGTACGCTTCGAAATTTGAACGCGGCGCCGGGAAAGTCTTTCCCGCGCCCTATGGTGTTGAAAAAGAAAAAAACACTGGCCGTTTAAGTAGATGCCAGATCCCGACGGAAAAAAGATCCTCATTCATAGTTCGTTTACACGCGTACTTCACCGAAAGTGATTGTTCGTGCCCATTCTCTATACAAAACTGTGACTGTAAATGGGGCATAAGGATCTTTTAAAAAGGTAAAGTCACGGAATAGAACATTCAGAAACGCGGTTTCTTCTTTCAGATTTTTTCAATATTTTGTACACTATATTTATTATTAATACCAGTAAATAAAAAAAATGCTTCGCTTCTGTTTTATCAAATAAATAATTATGTTTTGGTTTGTTAAATACATTTTTTCAAACGATATTACTAATTTCATTTTTTATCTCCTAGATTTTTTTTATTTATATGGTAAAAGTTCAGAATGCACCCGGAAAAAAAACATTCTTTTATTTACATTATTTTTGTGTCTGGATAAGTAAACTTCAGGAAATTATTAATAAAACGAATGGTTTTAATACCAACGAAGCTCAAAATTTTAGTGCGACAGCCGTAACTACAGTAAAATATGCTTTTAAAAGTAACTTATTTGACTCACCTGTTTCCCCTGTAAGTAGTTGTCTATAGAGTTTTTCCCGCTTGGCTAACAAAATCATTTCCTCGCTTCTGTGAGATGAAAAGTTTTGTGTTTCGCACGAATGCAATATTATTTGCGTCTCGTGCTTCTGTATACCTCGCTACGCTCAGGTTTCTTTTTTTGAACCACTCGCTACGCTCGTGGCTCAATTTTAGAAACCTTCGCTTGCTCGGTTTTCAATACAAGCACTCGCCGCAAACAATAATTTTGCATTCTTGCATAACAAATAACTATTTCTTCCTTGCCGCCTTACTTCCCCGCCCTTCCTTGCATTGGTCAATTCCCATGAATGTATAAAAACCCGCAACTGTATAAAAAGGTAGCCTGCCTGTAGGTCGCGCAGGTCATTTCTCCACCGGTATTTATGCCGATCTTTGGCAGCTTGGTACTCCAAGGTCGTCCGACAATTAAGTGTCGCAATTATTGTGCCTTTTGGCGACTAAACCTAGCCACTGTGTGGCAACCGCTACCTGTAATTAATGTCCCGCAAGTTCATTACGTCGCCGTTTCAGCGCATATTTACCGCCTTTGTCTCTAATTGGATTTTGGGCGGCCTGTGTTTTTTCAGACATCATCTTGATTTAGAGCCTTCGGGACAGCGGGCTGGAAAAAAGGCTATTAACTGAAAATGAAAATTAAATAAAACTAAATCTAATTTTTGGGCAAGCTTCGTTATCAATGAGCAAAAAGTCAAGTAAGTCAGTCGTAAGGGTTAAATGCAGAGTTGCGGTAGGGTTAAAAATACATGGTTTTTTTTTATACTCAATGAAATCATTAGTGTCAGGTATTAGCGAGAATTTTTTTCCGAACGTTATTATTTTAAGTACCTAAATAAAAGAAAAACTGAACTAAATAAATGTTACAGAATATATTAGGGGTATTATTACCTACGGTCGATGTTGTACAAATTACGGTTTTTATTTTATTTTGTGTCGCACTTTTGACCGGATTTTAAGAACCAGATAAAATTAAAAGAAAAATGTACATAGTTACACACTTCTCTTAGAATGGACTAAGATGTGAGAGGCCCAGGTTCGATTCACGCTGGCGGTTTGTACCTACCTATGACTTTAATTTAATTTAAATGTACGAGTATGCTTTGAATTTGTAGAAGTAATACCGCTACCAATGAAGGAAAATATCGTGAGGAGTCAAATAATGTTATATTTTTCCTCTAGAAAGACGAATCTAAACTTTTATTGCTGCAAAACGTGTAATACATGCCTCGCTCCTCTAATTAGCCTCCTGAAACTTCTGCGCTGACAAAAACACCCGACTAAAAACTCCGGTTAAAATTACCCAAGTAGTTTTATTTTTTTAAGGGTTCCGCATTTTAGTTAAACTTTACCTTGTTCTGGGTTCTAAGGCCTTTGCATCTTCGTAATGAGATGATTTATACAGCGTCCGTCAGTCAGCGTGTTTTCAAATGTGCGTTTGCTCACGATCATATGACATACCTTAAATAACAAAAATAACAAAAAATACACTGTCCGTTGAGGAGTTCTGTTCTCCATCTCCGAAGTTTTTCATCAGATCTTCATCATTTTTTATGGGACCACACGGGAAGTACACCTACCATTTCAAAGAAAACATATTTTATCAACATCGGTCCATATAGAAAAAAGTCCTGAGGTAACAAACATTTAAAAAAAACATACAGAATTGAGTTCCTCCCCGTTTTTTTAAGTCGATTAAAAATCTAAGACCTTTCCATATACCTAATGCTATGAACTACCTCACTTCCAGTGGCACCTTCACTCACGCCCGCGGCTTAGTTAGCTCCGCACTATTTCCTGTGGACATTGTCTTTCCTGTGGGCTAGGCTGACTAGTGACTGACTGCCGATTTCTGAATTGAGAAATTCGCTAAGCAAATGGGTAAGTATCGTCCTGTCTCTGCAGATTTCTCACAAAAGAGCGTGACAGAACGATAGTTAAGTATTTGCTTAGTAAAATTCTCAATTCAGAAACCGGGCCTAAGCTAGGTAAGGGTAGGCCGACTAAGCTGTCAGAATGGTATCTAGGTGCTGGACAAGCCTACTTTATCTAAAAAAATGTCCTAGGCACTGCAGCGTCGAGTAGTCACTTCACCCATCTAGTGTAAGTGAAGGTGCTACTGGACGCTGTATAAAGCATCTCATTGCGAAGATGAAAAGGCCTTAGTTTTTTGCCTTTCCTATGGGCTAGGCCGACTAAGCTGTGTAAGGGTAAGCCGACTAAGCTGGATAAAAAACGAAGATAGGAAAGGGCAAGCCTACTCCATCTAAAATATGTCCCAAGGAACCATAAAAGTGCAATAAATTAAGTCTCTTTAAAACAAGCCCACGGAAAATTACTTAATGAGGACCGAGAGAAAAACTTTAAGGTGCTCATTCATTTAAAGTCTTGCCAGTTTTACACATTAATTGCAGCGTTTTTAGGGTTCCGTATCCGAAGGGTGACAATCGGGACCCTATTTAGTTCAATCAAATCAAACATAAAAACGCTTATACAAAAAGACAAGACAAAGATCTGTGATTGGGAATCCGCTTTTATATGCATACAAAAGCTCTCTCCATCGGCTGCTCAAAACAAAATGCTTGCAATGAATATGCACCCTAACAAAGACCGGGCAAGAAAAAGTTTTTGGATTTATTTAAAAAAGAATTCGAGCGTGAACCTGGCTGGAAAATACACCACCTCTGTAGTATCAAGTTTCGAGTGGATCCTTTATAAATAAATGGACCTCGTCGCGCCATAATGAGGCGATTAAAAATAGTAGGTACCTACCTAAATTACTGCCGCGGCCTGTAATAAAATTAAATGATTGTCGAATCTGTTCTTCATCACGGATTGTCCATCTGTCTGTCCTAACTTTAAAAGGCTGTATCTTTGGAACCGTAATATACCTATAGTCAGTTAAAAAATTCACAGATTATGATGTGTTATTGTGGCGGATTACCCAACAAATAATAAAATTTTAAAAAAGGGGGTCCTTACCTTAATCCCTATACAGCAACGTGTTTTTATGCTTTTTGCTCTATCGCAATGTAAAACATACAAGCATCAAACCGACCGTACAATATTCCGTATGCGTAGCATATTCGTGGACACAAACATAGCCATTAGCCATTTGCTATTCTATTCTATTTCTAGCTTGGAATCAGAACAAGTGAATGTGTTTGTGTGGATGTAATTGTAAAGGCGCCGATAAACTTGAGCACTTACTTGCTACGTACGGAATGCACGGATCAACAAATCTGCTTTGAACTTTTTACCAAGCCAAGCATCGCTTTCATGAACATTAATGTTATTATCTACACTAGGCCAACAAATGCACCATAGTATTATTATGAACTTATCTGTAAATGTACATAACTATAAGTAGAACAACATATTCTCCTACATAATATGATTCCTAACAACTTTCTATTGTAACTTAACTTTCGTAATGCACACTTCATAAATTATTATGAATATTCATTTTATTGTGCAATGCCTAGTAAAGATACGCTAGTTACGAATTTACGTTAGGTAAATAAAATTATCTTAAGTTAAAAAGTAAGATATTTTCAACCGAATTAAAATACTAAATTCGCTCAAAGTTCCCTGACGTATGCTAGAACCTTTATTGACTATCCCGAAACTTGGTTCTATCTTATTGAGATGGTAATTGGTGCTGATCAATTGAAAGTAAATATACATTCCATTGAGTGGTGTGGATGAGAAACAAAGTTATTGAGACAAAAATATTCCATTTATTCATACCACAAACAGATTGTGTAGGAGCGCTGATGCAGTATTTCCTGTGACGCTTCGCAGAACTACTAACAAACTTCGGGCTAGAAGTTACATTACACGCAGCGTAGAGACCTCGTGTAACCTTTGCACTTTACATTTGGCATTCAAACTTTGTAAGTGAATTGTGACCTGTAGAATAATAATGATAGAATTCTCATGACGGAGGATTCATCTGTCAAAATCGGTACAGCCGTTAGTATTAACAAGCCAATAGACGGCAGGCAGAGATACAATCATGCAAGCATTTTTTTTTTAACGAGCGAGGGAATCGATAGAAGTTTTCAGTTTCTACTGGAACAATCCGGCGTTTGTTTGTACCTATGTATGAATGTTTGTTCGACGATAATCTTGAGTATCGTAGTCTTTTATTCAACACCAATTTGACCTCTAAGGTGGTGAAATGGGCCAACAAAGTCGCAGGCTTGCACTAGCGGCAAAGAACGGAAAAATCTGCCTGAACAATTTGTTCACACCTTTTGAAGATAATGTGTAACTCCAGCTCAAATACCTACCTCTTTGTGGCCCACTAGCGCCACCACCTAAGGGGCAAAACCGTCGGTTCCCTCACATAGAGTTGACCCGCATGCTCCATTAGGACCCCAGCGTCGGGGCCCGGACCTAATTCAATTCCACAGGAGACGCTGCTGCAGTGTCGCGTCAGAAACCTTGTCTTGATACCTACCTGTTGCCGTGCCGTGCCGTGTGCCGGACTTTGAACCTTGTGCTGTGTGGGTTAGGTGCTGGATTAGAGGGCGGGGAGTGTGTGCAGTGGGAATTTAAAGGATTAAAGGAAAGTTGGTTGAGTGAGTTATTTCGTACTTGGATTTCTCTGAGCGATGCACTTTTGGTATGATTTAACTGTTTTTTCCTTACTGTTTCACTGTTGTTTCACCCCTAGGGTGCATCTGAATGGGTTTGACTGACTTCTCTCGAGGCGTATGACCCCATTTAGATGGGGTCACTTGATTTTATTAGAAAGTATACACTCGCAACTGCGTTACGTCTCTCCGTCAGGACTTCCATATGAAGTTGCAAATAGCAGATTATACCGAGCTATATCCCCGAGCTATACCCCGTTCAGTGGCGCCGCCAATAAAAAAAACGTAAGTACCTTTATTCTTTTTGGATGCGTTTTTTGCCAAAAACGTGCCGTCAAATGTAGGCTTAACTATTTTTAGGAACTAAAGCCTAGATACTAGAATCCTGCAACTGTTTTGAATAGTGCTTTGACAACGGCTCATTGTTTATGTTTTGTTTGTTTAAGACGAAATACGACGCACAACTAGCGCCGCCAATGAAAAAATAATAATATCATCTTTTTGGATGCGTTTTTAGCAAAAAACGCTCTTGCGATTTCTATTTTTAGGACCTAATTAAGGTTTGCATTCCAGATCCTAGAACCTAAGAATGCAATCGATTCTAGCCAAAAGTGGCCACTTGTGGGGACAAGTGGCAATAGATGATAAAACGAAGCTTAGGTATGTTTTTTTTCTATCCAAAATTTTAATATAGCTTCAATTGAATACTATCGGATGCGAGATTTCCGATCACCACCCATCACGCACCCGTCACACCATTCGGCACACGTGCCCGAAAAATATGGAATAAAATAAATAAAAATGGAATGGAATCATTCAATTTGTTTTCGCAGCGACATATTAAATTAAAAGGAAAGACTTCAATCAAGTGTCAATACGTCTCGAAAAGGATAGGACTTTCCTTTAACAATATTTCGTTCCTTCGCACACAAAATTTATAAAAAGTGGAAGATATTTGGTTGATAAACAGAGATCTGAATTTTCCAGTCGGTATAGCATGTAACGCTCTTTTAGAAGATTATGTAATCCCCTTCATATTTAGAGATGCTGATGATACTTACTTCTTCTTTTCGTGTCGATGGTTCTACCAAGGAGGATAGGTTCTATGCTACAGGGTGCACCCGAATTCAATAGCGGAACTTCAAGTAGGCTGTCTATTCATCAATTGATAAGTAGTGTAACACTATTTTTTTTGACTCCTAGTTCCATCTGGTTGTTGGAACAATTTTTTTGTTTTGGCTCCGGTCGTGTCACCTAGTGAGCGCGCAAGGAACTAGTGGTGCGGCGGTTCAAAATTAGCCATTGAATGCTTTAGGCCTTTTGCGACGTCGGCACTGTTGGTGCAGCAGAGCCACCTCCATCTTTTTTTTGCGAGTCGAAGTGCAAGCCCCGTTTCTGCCTTCATTCTGCCTGGCCGTCGGAGAGTGTGGACGTGCTCCCGCGTCGCGCCCTTGGCGCGGCGTGAGGCCATTTTTTATCTTTGCCACGAGGTTCACACTCCAGGTGAGCATTTTTGGGTTAAGTTTGTGAATCTGAGGAGTTTTCGTTCTTTTTGCTTCTCGCAACCTTGCATCTCGATTTGGCTCGTGTTAAAATGGGTTAATTAAAGGAATTCGTTTCAGTTACCCCACCGGTGATTTTTATCCCCCGAGTGACCCTGGACGCCAGCCTCCTGAGCTGTTGAAGAGGACCCTTTGGTCCATGAGAGTAGTTAGCACGATTTCGTGGTAAGTTGCGCGATATTTTGTTAGACGAGAATGTGGCCGTAAGCCCCGTCTTTTTTTTTTTTTGATCCGAATGATTGTGACCGTGTTTGTCTCTTCTTTTCAGTATATTTTGTTATTGTGAGAAATACTCGGCGCGGAACATACCCGACGACCGCTTCCGAGTGGAACCAGCCCCGCAAGCTGATTACCCCACCGGTATGTACAAAATCTAAGTTATTTTAACGTGATTGCTAGTACCAGAATACAGCATAACCTCTAAGCGTGCGTTTGTCAGGAATTTGATTGTGGTGCCTCCAGCGTCGTCGCTGGAGCCCTGTGTAAGATGCTGAAAGCTACACGGGGATGAGACGCTGCTTCTCAGCCAGGAATCTTAACATTCGGTCCACCGATGTGTAATAAAACCTGACTTTTGTGATTTGTATGAAAATGTGCCCTGCATTGCTGGGCCCTGGGTATAATCTATCGTAGAATATGTATTGTGATGAGGCGCTGCTTACCAGCCCGGAATTTTAGCAGTCGGTCCACCGATGTACAATAAAACTTAACTTTTGTGATTTCCGTGTGAATGTACCTTTCCATGCTTAGCCCCGAGTATTACCTATTGTAGAAGGTGCGTTTTAGCAAGAGGCTGCCTCCCAGCCAACAATTTTAAGATTTGGTCGAGACGCTGTGGATAAAAGGGCTCTTTTGTAGCGAGTGATTGATATTTATTTTCTGAGGGTTTCTGACCGGCGAGGAGCTTGCAGGAGTGTTGTACCAAGCCTTCCGCTTGATTAGACGCCATTTTCTGATTTTTTTCTGAATAATACAAATGACCAAATTTTACCTTTTTTTCCGAAATTTTCTAAAACCATTCCGCGACTCACCTGAACGTCTCCTGCAAGCCTTCTGCTTGATTAGACGCAATTTTCTGATTTTTTTTTCTGAATAATACAAATGACCAAATTTTACCTTTTTTCCGAAATTTTCTAAAACCATTCCGCGACTCACCTGAACGTCTCCTGCAAGCCTTCTGCTTGATTAGACGCAATTTTCTGATTTTTTCTGAATAATACAAATGACCAAATTCTACCCTTTTTCTTTAAAAATTCTAAACATGACCGCGGTTCGCCCGTATGCATTCTGCGGACGCCCCGCTTGTTTAATAGAGTTTTGTGTGAAGTTAGCCGTTGAATTGTATACCTACTACCTACCTCCGAGATGTTTTGTTTGTATGACAGTGAATCAATGGGACCTTATATCCCCTTTACAGGAGGCGTCTACCGACCATCCTGCGGGACGCCGGTCAAGTTTACCAGTCAAGTTTACCAGTCAAGTTTACAAGTCAATTCCACTTCCAGTTACCGTCAAGTCTAGTTTGCCCACCTTTGCCCACTATTGGGTATAGGCCTTTTCACCTGGTTTTTCGACTATTAATTTAAGTAATTGTAAAAACTTATAATAAGAGTTAGGGAACTTAGAATAAGTAAAGTAAGTGCGCATATTAGGAAAGCGAATCTCTTTCACCCAAACTTATATATCTGCCTGAAGAGGCCTTTTGTAAAAATAAAACTTTACCTTAACTTTTTAATATATTCTTGCACGGAATTTTGTCGTTTCATTTATTTATTTACACTTACTATTACCCTCGTTCGGCCTTCTGCCGGGCGAGGAAAATTCCCATTACAGTAGACAGCCTACTTGAAGTTCCTCTATCGAATTCGCGTGCACCCTGCAGATTGTGTTAGACCCCTTAAAGGTTAGGGAGTCTTGGAAAAATCAAGTGTTACTCACCTTATCTACCCTTACTCGGTCACTCACCTTCCCTAGAAACATTGTTTACTCGCGACATTTTCCTCAATTCGATCCGTGATTTTATCGTCCCCCAGATCCGAAAAGCATAAAACCACAAACTAATACAACGAAAAGTACCATTATAATACTAGTTGTGTCCGAGTTCGAGGTTAGGGTTTCGTACCCGAAGGGTGCCAAACGGGACCCTATTACTTTGTCTGTCTGTCTATCTGTCTATCTGTCCGTCCGTCCGTCCATCTGTCTCCATGAATCGTGATAGTTAGACAGTTGTTAACAGATGGTGTATTTCTGTTGCCGCTATAACAAAAAAATACAAATAAATCGAATAAAAAAAATATTTAAGGGGGCTCCCATACAACAAACGTGATTTTTTCCGATTTTATAGATAATGGTACGGAACCCTTCGTGCGCCACTTGGCCGGTTTTTTTTTAGATTATCTTGGTAATCGTTCGTCGGTGGTCTGAGCTGTATTGTCCTTCTGTTCTCCACATTTTGTTAAGAATCTCGGCGGTAATTTCATAACGTAAATAATACTACGCAAGGGTTCCGTCAATTGAATCGTTTTCGTGAGTCAATGGCGCGCGATGTTTCCTTGTACACACGACATCACGTCAGAGTGTACACTTTTGTGTAAAGTCGCCCGTATCGTAACCGAGGAGAGTGCTAGCGTGTAAGGTTCGACGTGCTGTTGAGTGTACGGCCAGCGTCCTGCTAGGATACCCCATTGTAACTCTTATATGCGCGACATTAGTGCGTCCATCGTAAAAAAGTGGGTGACTAGTGTATCGCTGACTGTACTTATCTTGTGTCCTTATCGACGTCATATTTTGGCCTCTTCTTCTCAGCTAGGTGCTGGGCAAGCCTACACCATCTGAAACAATGTCCCAGGTACTGCAGCGCCGAGTGGTCTATTCACCCATCTAGTGAGAGTAAAGGTGCCACTGGACGCTGTATTTCCAAGTCCTTTCTTTTTAATTTCCCCAAGTCCTTGATAAGTGTAATTTATACCAGCGTTGCCGTCCGAGGCTGGGCAAGCTCTGTGAGGTTGTATTGTTTATTTATTATTTATCACCCCACATACAAGCGAGGCGGGCTAAGGCGCAAGCAAGACATGAAATATGCTGGCTTAGTAAGACCCGCCATATCGAGGTTTACAGCCCGATACACTTTTGTGTCTACTGCTTCTGTAAATCAAAAGAGAGGGAAAAAGCATGTAATGCGTTGGACATGCTCGATATAGTGGACATTCTAGGTACTTATAATGGTGTTTCCAGATAAATAATAGAGAACCAATTTATTACTAATACACCATCAACGCAAAAATCGCCAACCCGCATTGGGCACGCGTGGTTATTAAGGGTAGACGATAGCAAGGTGGCGGGAAATTCAAAATTTTCACAGACTTTTACATTTTGTAGCTAAATTGAACTATTTTTGTTCAGCGATTTTTCGTTCGCGAGAATAAAACCGTATTCCTTTCATTATTGTAAACAACAGAACAATAATAATTCAGCCGATTATGTGTTCTGGTCTACGAAGCAGTGGTACTGCCCAAAAAACTTGTCGTAGACCAGAACACATAATCGGCTGAATTATTGTTGTTCTGTTGTTTACAATAATAAAAAGAATACGGTTTTATTCTCGCGAACGAAAAATCGCTGAACAAAAATAGCTCAGTTTAGCTACAAAATGTAAAATTCTGTGAAAATTTTGAATTTCCACCCACCTTGCTATCGTCTACCCTTAAGCCCGAACTCTCTCTCTGAGGGAAGGCCTTTGCCCAGCTAGTGGGACATGTACAATTGTATAGGCTACATCTTATTATTTTTTAAGCTCTCATAAAAAAATAAACACTATTTACTTAATATTTGTGTGGCACCAGATGTGTGTTGTGTATGCTCACTTTTCAGGTATATCTCCTCATTCGCTTCGTAAGACCCCAAAAGATTGTCCATTTCAAAGGCTAAAACACTATACAATTTTACTGTCGCTTTTCTCCTATGCTCGTCCCCTATGGTCTAATTGCCAACATTAGAATATTCATGTCTTGGCACATCGCCTGGCTCTCTGTAATAGGATCACGACGCGGACCGTACTTCTGTTAATGCTGGACTTTACTACGTCGCTCTGTGGGTCTGCTTATCTGCAAGCTTAGAATAGTGTGACGTACTTAAATGCGTCACGTTAAAATATGACATAAATACTTATGGTCTATTCTAGTCATGGCACCAAATTGTAACATCTGCGAATTTGATTTTGCGAATAGATGGCGTTACAATGTTACTCATTTGGAACGTAACGTCACAATGAGAAGCCATAATATTGAGGTTAAAAGCTTGATACGCCTATGTATGTAAAGCTTAACATCAATACAGGATGTTGTTTTGATCAGTGGCACTGGACTCGGGGAAGAATTTTTTTATTATTTTTTTATTCACAAATAACATTGTTGAATTTGTTCTATAATAACTGCGATGTGTGGACACCCCCGGCCTTCTCAAAGCGCGCGCGCAATGTGGCGCCCGATAATGCGAGTGCGTCCGCAAGCGTCAGTATAATAGTAAAGGAGCCCATAATTAAATAAATTTTTGGTATTTTTAACTGTTTCCTTATTTTATTTTTCTTCACTTTAGCATCATGTAAATAATCACCCCTGAGTCGGGTGTTATTTAACAAAACAAAAGCTTGAATAAGATTAAAAGAGTGTGAGAGATAGATATCCGCTCTACCAAATGTAACCAAATTGATGATGATGGTACGGAAACCAGAGTTGTTGTGCAAAAATACTTTTTACAAGTAATATTTACAAAATATTTACAAAAATATACCCTATAAAATATTATCTTAAGGCGCCGTGCATAGTGAATCACCCGCGCGCAAAGAAAAATGCACAAAATCGATTCCTGTATCAAATACACTAAACAAATTGAAAATGTTCATTTAACAAACCCTAGAATTAGGTGAGACCTATCTGAATCAGCCAGTTTCGTGTTGACATTCATAAACGTGTTGAAGATATTTTGCTTGAAAAAAAAATAGGCGGCGCACTTTTTTCAAGCAAAATATCTTGCAATCTGTTATGGATATCAACATGAAACTGGCTGTGTAAGATAGGTCTCAACTAATTCTAGGGTTTGATATGTGAAAATTTTCGATATTATTAGTGTATTTGATACAGGAATCGATTTTGTGCATTTTTCTTTGCATTAATCCACTATGCCCAGCGCCTTAATTTATCTACATAATGTGAAATCTCACCAGCATAGTCTAGCTAGACCAATTAATCGCAAATTAGTTAAGGAATGTGGTGATTTTACACATTGTATTTTTCGATTAGGAATTTTCTTCATGACTTTAGACCACCCTATATCTAATTGGCAGGGGAATTTAAAAGATTAAGGCTGGAAGATAGTAGTGTAGCGGGAAATTCAACATTTTCACAGTTTTTTACATTTTGTAGCTAAACTGAGCTATTTTTGTTCAGCAATTTTTCGTTCGCGAGAATAAAACCGTATTTTTTTCATTATTGTAAACAATAGAACAATAATAATTCAGCCGATTATGTGTTCTGGTCTACGACAAGTTTTTTGGGCACTACCACTGCTTCGTAGACCAGAACACATAATCGGCTGAATTATTGTTGTTCTGTTGTTTACAATAATGAAAAGAATACGGTTTTATTCTCGCGAACGAAAAATCGCTGAACAAAAATAGTTCAGTTTAGCTACAAAATGTAAAAGCCTGTGAAAATTTTGAATTTCCCGCCACCTTGCTATCGTCTACCCTTAACGTTAGTTCTCTCGCGGGAATTATTTTAAGTCTCGGCTTAGTGACAATGATGCCTAGACGTCGTAGAGTAAAGTTATTGCCTGATATCATCTAGAGCCAGTTTGCAAGAATAATCAGCTTGATTGCGTTTTAATACCTCTGCTGAATTAAATATTGGCCACATTTAATTATACCTCAGTAGCACTAGTTTAAAATAAATTTAAGCCTGGAGAAAGGTCTATAACTTCAATACCCCAATATGGCTTTTTTACGATTTATCAATATAAATAACTTTTACTATTAAGAAAACTCCGCTGATTTAGGTAAATTATTGCTCTACCAAATAAAAATACGATAGGTGCCTTTTGTGACAAGCACAGATCGATTTCAGACCCCTTGAAAAAGTCTTCAAGAAGTTGGAGGAACTTTTTATGACACCTTGTACAAAACAATATGTAGTACACACGACAGCACGTCGACGCTTACTGGCTAGTACTCTGCTCGGTTACCGTAAGGGGCGATTTTGCAACAAAAGTGTACATTCTGACGTGAAGTCGTGTGTACATACCTATAGGCCCGGTTTCTGAATTGAGAATTTTACTAAGCAAATACTTAAGTATCGTTCTGTCACGCTCTTTTGTGAGAAATCTGCAGAGTCAGAACGATACTTAACTATTTGCTTAGTAAATTTCTCAATTCAGAAATCGGCAGTTAGTCTCCTATTTAGGACAAATTTTAACTCATACACCTAACGTCCTCGACGAGACATAAACTCATTCAATTTCGCCCACACTTAGTAAATAAATGAAAATTACTTGATTAAATCATTTACAGAAAGCAACTTCAGACGTTCAAAATGTTATTCAAATTGAGTTTATTAGGTACTAACGCAAATAGCATTACAGTGCTGCCAATTGAATCTCTAACTAAAGGGATTTGTCAACGCTTTAGCTATGTGCTGGAGCCAATTCAAACGTTTAACAATCAATTGTAGTTGCGTTTGACTTCATCAACAAGAGTCAGACTATTTTCGGTGCAGCACTCTCCACACACTCCGGTCACAGGCCAGCTCTTTTTGAGAGGCCATACAAATACAGCCGGAATTCCGTTTCGTAAATCAGTTTCAGAATTTCAATCCGAAATTTCAAATACAGTGGTGAGCCGTATGTTTTTTTTTTTTGCTTCATATCACGACTGTATGCCGGTCGGCCTTATAATCTGGCACGATGACGCTGTTTTTTATTTGATTTCGGATATTGCTGCATTGCTGTACTCAACTTTTGAGCTTCAAAAAACTTGCAAAAGCCCTTATTGAAATAAACAGTCTTTTTTTGACATTTAAAAACGGTTTTTTTTTTTTTCGATGGATATTGTAGAGAATATAGGGGCAGGTCCATACGTGCGGATCCAAACGTCCTGTGGTGGTAGCTTAGTGGGTAGTACAATGGACTCGAAAGCTAAAGATCCAGGTATGGTTCCCAGTGCGGACATGCACCTATGACTTAATTGGTCAAATTCTTCTTTTTCTACCTTTCTTTCCTTCTTCTTCCTTTGGGTGTTGACATAAATATCGTAACTTAGCTCAAAATCTTTATGTTCTTTATTTGATCGTTATCCTTACAGTTTTTTCATGGCCTTGTCTACCTGTCATTCTGTTTGACCTTGAATTATTAAACTGAATTGAATTATTTATTCCGTGCATATAAAAAACACATATAAAAACTTAAGAAGTAGATACACACTATTATACGTTATTATTATTATTTATTTATTAATTACGGTTGGTCTATCCCACACAGACCGCACTCTCAGTACCCATGCATGAAATTATGCTTTTTTTAATTTTTTGTGGGAACTGTCGCGCAAAGAAAATTTACAAAATCGGTTCCTGCATCAGATACACTGAACGAATCGAAAAACATAATTATCATCATCATCATCATCATCATCATCAACCTGTTAGCACCCACTGCTGAGAAAAGGCCTCTTCATGCTCACGCCACCTCTAACGATCCTGTGCCAGACGCAACCACTGTTTTCCGGCTACTTGGGCTATGTCGTCGGAACATCTGGCTGGTGGTCTGCCAACCGCTCTCTACCCCTCTCGGGGTTGCCATTCCGTTATGGACTTTGTCCATCTGCCATCTGTACGTCTCGCCAGGTGTCCTGCCCACTTCCACACACACAAACTTTCACACATATAGAACATTACACTAGAATTAGGTGAGAGCTATCTAACACAGCCAGTTCTTTTTCTGTATAAAGTTGTACTTTATTTTCCACTCAGCGTTTGGTCCACGAGGTACACTCCACCCACGCACAGTGGTCGATTTGTACGATTTAGGCGGCCAAAAGTCCATTTCTCAAAGTTAACTTATAACAAAACTAATTGATTCCCGGAAAAATAGACACCCCGACTGCCCAAACCCCACCCCTCCCCAGTTCCTAGAACTGCGTGCGCGCCCCCACAGGTAGTCGGAACTTGATCGTCGCGCAAGCTGTACGCGTTCGTTCTCGACACTCTTAGCGCAACCGATATTCTAAAGTGAATATTTCATTGGATATTATTCAGTTCAAGTGAAAGTGATGGAAGTCGAAAATTCAGGTAAGCTCCTTCAAATATAATTTAAATTAAGATAAGGAATATCAATATTTAGTGCAGTTACAACGTATCAAAGATCGCCCTTTTTCGTAGAAAATATTATCATTTTTTTATTTTCAATAGTAAAAATGTTGTACTTCCGAGACCGTCCGAGTTAAATTCCTTATGGTTTCTAATAGTATAGCTCTTTGAGCAGATAACCACAAAAAAAATAGCCACCACCTTTGACCACTTCGCGAGAAAAATAATAATTCATTAACTTAGGCAGAAAGTGAGAAAAATTCATTTTTTGTTTCTTTTGCGTTAAAATTCCTTTTCGTTGTTCTAGGTTCATCAAGTTACTCGGGCATGGAGGTAGTAACTCGCAGATATCTTTTTGATAAGATGATTGAGGAAAACTCTCCATCAATAAACGACAAATTGGAATACTTACAAAATTATTTGTTAGTGTCTTACGGGGACTCCGACGAAGACAAAAAGTATATAAATCATAAATTTTCATATTTTAAAACAGAAATAAAAAAGAGATGGTCCAAAGCACGCAACACGCTAGAAAAATTTCTTATAAGCAATGATGCATGGTTAGCAGGAACGTTCGAGATGCCCATAAAAACGCATAATAAGTCAGGACGACCTAGCAAAACATTCAGTGAATGTAGTGAAAGAACTAAAAGGAGGAAAACAGAAGAAGTTCGCTCCTCTGTAGGCAAAGAAGTGATAGTTCACGCAGCGCAAGTAATTTTACAAAAAGAAGGAAAAAGAAACGCCTCGCAAGTCCTAAAAGATATTACAAATTCGCCTGCAGCCGCAAACGAATGTAAAAAAAGACATTCCAAATCAAAGGCACAAGATCCCCTTACGCCTCGGGAGGCACTGCGAATGTGCGTGGACGCTGATTTGACACGAAGTCAATATGAAATTGTGCGAGCAACCAACAGAAGCTTTTACCCGTGCTACGAATTAGTGTTGAAGGCTAAACAGGAATGTTACCCACCCAAAGAGACGCTACGAGTGACCGCTTCCTGTGCTGAAAGTGATCTACAATCTTTGTTAGATCACACCGTCACGCGATTATCAATTTTCCTCGAAGAAGTACTAATGACTCTTACAGAAACTGAGAGAAATTCCTTGCAGATTATCTGCAAATGGGGTTGTGATGGTTCACAACAAGCTCAATACAAACAAAAGTTAATGTATGACGCCGACTCGGATGCAAATATATTTTTGAGCTCATTCGTGTCTCTACAAATTGTTTGCGGCGAAGACAAAACAAAAATGGTTTGGCAAAACCCGACTCCTTCTTCACCACGATATTGCCGCCCGATACGATTCAGATTTATAAAAGAGTCTACAGACATTACAAAAGATGAAATAAATTACGTTCGGGACAGTGTGAAGTCCCTAAAAGCCACGGAATTGGAACTGAATGGGCAAAAATTCTCGGTTAGCCACAGTCTTAAAATTACCATGGTGGACGGCAAAGTTTGCAATGCGGCGACTGACACCAAATCAACGAGTAGATGCTACATATGCGGAGCCACTTCAAAAAACTTTAATGACTTAAGCAAAAAAAACGAAATTCACCCAGAATCGCTTGAATTTGGCCTATCAACTTCACATGCCAGAATTCGATTATTCGAGAGTATTTTACATTTAGCTTATAAATTGCCCGTTGGGAAATACCGTGAAAAAAGAACCAAAGCAGAAAAGATGCTAGAACAACAAAAAAAAAGAGATTCAGCAAAGATTCAGAGAAGAAGTAGGTATCTTGGTAGATATGCCAAAATGTAATTTTGGTAACACAAATGACGGCAATACTAGTAGAAGATTTTTTGAAAACCCACATCTGGCTGCTGAAATAACGGGAATAGACTTTAATTTTATTTATAGAATTAAAGTTATTTTGGAAGCCATATCAAGCGGTCACAAAATAGATGTCCCGAAATTTGATGAATACGCCATGGAGACAGCAAAACTGTATGTAGAGTTATATGGTTGGCATTCTATGACTCCTACCATGCATAAAATTTTGGTACATGGTGGAAAAGTTATAGAAAATTCTCTAGTGCCTATTGGTCAACTTTCGGAGGAAGCTGCAGAAGCTCGTAATAAGCACTTTCGCTCATACCGTCTAAACTTTGCTCGAAAGTTTTCACGCGAAGACTGTAACCTTGATATTTATCACAGGTTACTCTTGACATCAGATCCACTCATCAGTTCAATGAGAAAAAAAAAGAAGATCCGATCAAAACCATTTTTGCAGGAAACTTTGGAGCTTTTGCTTCCTGCAGAACCAAATACAAAAGGCACTTGTGATAAATGCATGGAAAGTGACGGTGAGGAAGAATTGTCTTTTAAAGAGTAACATAACAATTTGTATGTTAAACTTTCATAAAATATTGTCTTATTGTTTATGATTCGGTACCTAACATTGTAAGTAACATTTAGTATAATAATGTGGTAATAACTGTTGACCATTTAATTTTAGTGTATACTGTATTTTTTTATCATCCATATTTTATTTTCAATTTAAATAGGCATGCAGACTGTAGAGAATAAACATTTTTTTTTATGTACGGCCGTCTTTTACTTAACAAATTGTGATAATTCTTAACCCAAATATCAAAAACTACTAAGCCGATTTTGATGATTCAAATGAACTCAAAATATATATTTTACACCAAAGGGAGATTTAAAGAAAATTTAAAAACATTGGCGCTATTTACAAAAATATTTTCACAGAAATGTTTTTTTGTATAGAAAAATACGCTTTCAATGAAACGAATAGGGATAAACATATATATTCACTCTAAAATACCAGATTAGCATTTGTTGTCGTATTTATTACTGAAATAAAGCATAAAATAGTTTTGGCCGCCTAAATCGTACAAATCGACCACTGTGCCACGGCCATAAACACGTCAGCACAATGGCAAGTAGGCCCCTACTCTTATCATCTCTCATAATTTATTTAAATCTAACAAAAACAACTTTTCCGTTACTAAAATATTCTTCTTATCATGGCAAAAGTATCTTCTTTTTTCGCGTTGCACGCCCAGAATAACAACAATCTACAATATCCGCTGTTCCATACTAAAATTCGATGCCTAAAAAAGTAGTTTATGACCAAAACACATAATCGGCTGAATTATTGTTATTTTATTGTTTTCAATAATGAAAAGAATACTATGTTATTGCCGTGAACGAAAAATCGCTGAACAAAAATAGCTCTAGATAGCTTCAAAATTTAAAAAACCGGGAAAATTTTGAATTTTCTGCCACGTTGTTCAACCTTGAGGTGGACCTAACCGTCTCTATATCCTAACCGTCTCAAGCGAGAGAGTTCTTCAACGCTGTACAATCCTTTGTCGAACGGAAGTTGCCTATTATTGAGAAGTTGAATCCAAAAAGTAAATCTTTTCAAAACCAACGCACGCTGTAGAGTAGGCCCAGAAAAACTACAAAAATTGCAAAAACAAATCCCCGCGTTACCCAGTATCGCTCACAAACTCACAAATCGTGCCCTAAGCTTTCGGGCCTCAGGCTCTCACGTAGGCTTTCGATTTAGCAAGTGAAATAAGCCTGATTGTTTGCATTATAGCTGCTGGGGAGCTTATTGAACAGTGTGGGTTAGGTTAAAAGGGAATTTATTTGGCTGATTTTCTGGGTACATTTCTCGATTCGAGGGTTTATTCATGTCAGGGGAGTAAATTAAAACGTGTGAGTACCAAATATACTGAGCGCATTTTACGCGACTCGTTTTATATCGCACTAGTTGTGCCCGCGACTTCGTATGCGTTTTTACACATTTGACATTTAATTTAAATTCGACTGTGGAGGAAAACTCAAAAGGAAGGTTTTTTTAACCCCCGACCAAAAAAGAGGGGTGTCATAAGTTTGACAGCTTTGTGAGTGTGTCTGTATATGTGTTTATGAGGGTGTGTCTGTCTGTGGCACCGTAGCTCATAAATGGGTGAATTGGATGCTTTTGTTTTTTTTTTTATTTGAAAGCAGGTTTTCTAGCGAATGTTCTTAGTTATGTTTTGTCAAAATTGGTTCAGCTATTTATAAAATATGCTTATTTGAAGCTAAAATGTCGGGGGTATTTTAATTTAATAGTTATTACTTCTTAACTTGCGGCAGCAGGGCTCAAAAGAAAGCAATAGAATAAAATAGAATAAAAACCCTAATCTTAACAATACATTTAGAAATTTTATAATAAATATGTATTGTTTAGATTAAGGTATCGCTCGTGATAAGATACCAGGAAGCTTAGCATAAGAATTTATTGCTAAGGAAGTAAAGGTGTTTATATGTATCTCCCTCGACGTACAGTGGGATAGATAAAGTTATAAGCCCATAGATAAGGTCTTACTCATTCTCATGCTAAGCCAGCAAGCAAAACATACGGCTAATAACTCTGTCTACAAAAACAAAATATATTTTTTTAACATCAAGTTGGGCTCAGTAGAGTTAATATTTTAGAAAAATGCAAATACATTATTTTCAACCACGCGGAACCCAGAACCCTTCGACCGCAACGCAACAGTACCTACTACATCTCTAACATCGATAAAATTTGTCCGACGTCCACCGACAACAGCTCACAATAAATTCCCTCCAGCAAGCGTAGCATGAGGCTCGGTTAGAGCGTATCTATGGGTCTATAACTCTGTCCATCCCACTCTATGTCAAACAGAAGAGTGAGATACCTATTGTTTTAAACCCATAGATACGCTCTAACCCGGCCTTATGCTACGCTTGTAGAAACAACATTTTCCGCCAAAATAAAATAATAATAAATGCCTACTTTTCATCTACAATATGGCGCCCCATAATTAATTGTTTCAAACAAATAATTACTTAAATAATGACAATCATAAACAAATTAAATGTGTTATAGTCTTGTAAAATAAATAATTATTATAAAATATTAGTTAATGCAATGATTATTTACAATTAGCGTGACATTAAAATATAATCGGTTTTAATACATAAGTGCTGTTCTTCCAAACTTCTCAACCTTTACACGATTGCCAACTGAAAAAATATTTGTGTTGTGGCTATGGTCAGAAAACCTTTGCCAACCTGACAAATCGAATGAAAAAAAAACTGTCTTGCTTTGATCGGAATTTCGTCAGTTTCTTTCTAAAGAAATCTTGGATCAGTCTTCAGTGAAAATCAATGCGTCCGTACATAAAGAAGCGTCTCTTACATAGTGTAAAAGGGTACAGTGTATGATTAATTCATAATGTCGTGATTTGTGGTTTGCTTATAACCTGTTAGAAGAATTGTGATTCTTTGTAGGGTCATGTTTTTTCGACTTTTATAAAATTTTTTCGTAATGCCAAAAGTCGTAGCGTGATATTATACAGGGTGTTAAAAGACCACCAACAAAGCGGGAGACCACATATAGTCCTCATCATAACAAAGACTTTTGCCCAAGGAACTATGCGTAGGAAATCAACGGTTTCCGAGATAATGAGGTTCCAAGTCGAACTTTTTTTTTTCGGTTTTTTTTTTTAGAAATGTGTTCAGTATCATGTTATTAACATATCTTCTCAAGAAGCTATATCAAAATAATGAATACTTCCTACAAAAAACGAAGTTAAAATTGCAACCCGCAATGTATTCTGAACATCGGATAGCCTAGATTGTGCCCAGAACCAAGATTTATCACGGTCCTAAATTTGACTGATAACTATTCAGCGGTATTCGCGTGATGAGGTAACACACAGACAGACAGACAGACAGACATAAACCGATTTTTTTGCATTTTTGTATTCAGTATAGTTTACTTAGTAACCCCTGCTAGATTTTTTTCTAAAAATATTCAATGTACAGAATTGACTTCGCTAGAGTTTTATTATAAGTATAGATTACACACGTAATGCATGAATAATGTATGAATACACATTCATCGTCCAGCTGGAAGAAATTGTATTTCAATAGATTTCAATTTATTTTAGTTTATTCGGACAAAAATCATTGCAGGTAGGCTTAATATCGCCTGTCAGCATGGCCTGCAATCGAAATTCATGAAAAAAAAATACGATATTTTTGGAACATATTTTTCGGACTTTGGATCAAAATTGCTGCAACTTTTAGAAGTCTAAATATCTCTAAAAAGTCGAAAGAAAAAAAAGTTTGGTATTTTTTTCAAAAAAACCTTAAGAGCCTCATAATAACTTCTAAACGACAAAAAATGGCTGAACATATATGGTGGAGATTCGGGTAGCCCTCGGTCTCAGCTATCTAGATTTTCTCGCTTGACGTCTCGTTTGGGCCAACCTGTATAAAATCAAATTGCAATATGAGCGACGATTTGTATCAAGCTTTGACAGCGCATTGCATTGTAAAATCAGTTTGTAAAAATTAAATAACTAATATATTATTTATGAATCAATAGAGTCAGATAGAGCTCTGTATTAAATGATTTTCTGCCGAGCTTTAGCGGAGGACTGAAACATTTCGCCAAATTTCAGTCCGCTGATGACGACTCCTCTAATTAACCGATATTAACCATTAACCGATCCTTTATTTGTTGGTAATAATAATAATATTTTAATAATAATAATTTATTTATTAATTTTTATTTGTGAATTATTTTATTAATTAATATATTTTTGTAAATTTTGCCGAATGACAGTGAGCAATGTTATTTTGTTATCTACTTGTTTGGTATGAGAATAAATGTCAGAAAAGTGGATATTATGCAGATTATACAGCTTCCTTAGTAATAGCTTTATTCTAAATATACCTGGCTTGTATTTATTTAGGATCTTATTCTAATGCTGATCTCAGGCTGTTTATGCGTGAAAGTACGCAAGAAGGCTTCTTCCGACCGGATATTTCTCAGGATAACGATACTTAAGCATTTTGCTAAAGAAACTTTGTTTTACTGTACTGTGGTCGGCGATTAATTTGGCATTTGAAGAAATTTGAGAAGAAGAAATTGATGAAATGACCTTTCCTGTAGTATACAACGTGTTACAAAACATCCTCACTCTTTATACAGTGTGCAACATACTGGTCAACAGGATGTCAAATCTCTTAAAAGAAGTTGAAAAAAAAACAAATTTTATTTCATAACCTCAATATTTAATTGTCCCATCCACGGGTCCCATCCAATTCCCAACCCTTTTACCGTGTAATAGAATGGATTTTATGTTATTTATTACTAAGCCTATACCGTCCATCTGTCTGTCAGTTCTGCCTTGAAAGGGTAACTTGAAATCATGTGAGGCCGTAATAACATGTATTATGTGGCTCTAGCGTGGAAACGGTTACATACCTACATGCAAAATACAAATAGAAAACCCTGGGTGTGTTTACCTGACTCGCACTTGGTCAGTTTTTTGCGTTCTCTACCCTAAAAGATATCGAACGTAAACCTGTTACTCTGCCTAGGCAGTCTGTGGCCCGGTTTCTGAATTGAGAATTCTACTAAGCAAACACTTAACTATCGTTTTGTCACGTTCTTTTGTGAGAGATCCGCAATGGCAAAACGATATTTAAGCACTCGCTTAGCGAATTTCTCAAATCAGAAACCGGCAGTGTCAGTCCTATCTACTCGTATTTTTTAAACCGTAATAGATACCTAGCTAATTAAAAAATCCATAGAATTTGGGTCCGATTTTTCAATCGCCAGATACGCGCTATTCCTAGGAATAATTTGAAAATGGAACGAATTTTGTATGGTCGAATAAACCAACTGGGGCTTTAACTGAGAATTGAAAAATCAGGCCTAAGGCGAGTTTATTTTTTTATCAGATCAACTCGATTCATTCATGTCTATGAATTGCCAACTTACTGTGGACTACCTGTAATACTTACCGTAAAATGTAATCTGAATAACAAGAGAGATTACGAAGATTTCACTCATCTTCGCAGTTTCATTATTTAAACACCGGTTAATGCGAACTTCGAATACGAGTAATTAATGTATGAGGGAGAAAAGCGTTTTCGGTAATTGTCTTGTAATGTGTGTTGGGTATGCAGGCGTCAAATATGTGCATTACGTACAGAATTCTACATAATCTTCGTCTTCAAATAATTATGGAGCACATTGAGCACATTTTAATTTCTGGTGTACAATAAAGTGTTCTCTATCTATCTATTAATTAATTTTTAATTTAACAACGCTTTTATCAGATTTAAATGGGACATGTCTTTTTACATTTTTACAAACGTTTAGAGACCTTGTCAGGGCTCTTTGTCACAGTGAACTGAGGTCACAGTGGTCTTGAATACTAAAAATAAAAATAAAGAAATCTTCAATATTGCCTGTAATCATTAAAACTAAACCGAATGTTCCCATAACCATTTATAGGTCAGGCAGGTCCTAACAGGCAGGTCGTAACAGCAACATCGATGCCACAATATTTGCATGGGAGCGACGCTTGTATCGTAGAAAAAGATTGCAAAAACAGTTATCGGAAGTTTGCGATGTTTTGAATATTTCCGATGTAGTTTGCTAACAGACTTGTCCCATAACAACTCGTCCCAATTATTGAGGAGAGACAATGAACAAAAACTATAGCTAGGCCCGGTTTTTGAATTGAGAATTTTACTAAGTAAATACGTATGTATCGTTCTGACACGTTCCTTTGTGAGAAATCTGCAGAGACAGCATAGAACTATACTTAAGTACCTACTTGCTTAGCGAATTTCTGAATTCAGAAATCGGCACTTAGTTAATTTAGTACCTAGCATTCAAACCTAATTTACCAGATTTGTTTGCAATCATAAAAAAATTCCCACTATAACTTACCGCAGCTTTATACGAGTATTCTTGAAATTGTAAGGAATGACTTACTGAAATGGGACATGAGTTGGAGACTCGTCCCGCCACACACATTGGCCTAAAGGGACCAATGATTGGTTGGACCAGTAGGTCTCAACTTAACCAATACAGAACATTTCCAGCAAAACCTTGCTGAAGCATGGAACCGTATCACAGTTACGTTTGCAGATGTTTTCATAGACATTGCTCACTCATCTATTGGCAGAGATACCTTTATAGGCTATCAACTTCACGGTCTATATCCTTGAGGGCAAACTAAGAAATAAGGGGCGACTGTTGTTGCTTTTGCCGTATTGTTGCCTTTTGTTTGCTAGGTTTTCAGTTTTGCTTGTA
This sequence comes from Zelleria hepariella, assembly GCA_949319315.1. Lineage (NCBI taxonomy): Eukaryota > Metazoa > Arthropoda > Insecta > Lepidoptera > Yponomeutidae > Zelleria > Zelleria hepariella. Next base: position 18,919,519 of record OX439381.1, read on the forward strand.
GCTCAGTCATTCTATGTTTTCAATGTATGGGGCAGGCAGTCCAACACATTAATAAAGTTTTCAAATCTGTATGACATGATACCTTCAAGTGTAGTGATGGAAACCCACAAATCTCCCCCCTCTCCACCTGACGCTTCCCAATGGGACCTATTTAATGGTGAGGGCCCCCCCTCACCATTAAATAAGCTGAAGGTGAAGCGTCAGGTTGAGTGGGGGGGGAGAGTTGTGGGTTTTCATCACTGCACCTAAAGGCATCATGTCACACTAGTTTGAAAACTTGATTAAAGTTGAAATTCATAAAATGACTATTGTATTGCTGAGTTAAGGGTAGACGATAGCAACGTGGCGGGAAATTTTCAGCCGATTATGTGTTCTGGTCTACGAAGCAGTGGCACTGCCCAAAAAACTTGTCGTAGACCAGAACACATAATCGGCTGAATTATTGTTGTTCTATTGTTTACAATAATGAAAAGAATACTTTGTTATTTCCGCGAACGAAAAATCGCTGAACAAAAATAGCTCAGTTTAGCTACAAAATGTAAAAAACTGTGAAAATGTTGAATTTCCCGCCACGTTGCTATCATCCCGCGACCCCTTTCAGTGTCACAGGACCTTTCTGAAACATCCTGTATACTTAGATACGATATCTCTATTCCACTCTTTTGAGCTATGTGTATCGAGCAACATTCCTCGATATGCATATGATATTATTATGCCTGCGGGGTTCCTCATGCTAGCCCCGCAGGCATATGTTGGTAGACATCCCATCTATTTTCTGATAAAACAGTTACTGTCACAGGATATTTGTTACATTTTTACACCACATATTTGTACGCGGTCTAAAGCCCTAAATAAAAATCTATTCTCCTTCATCGAACCGCTAAATCCGCCTCGCTACCTCTCCGCTGCACAATGATGGAGAGGAATCCAATTATACGGGCCCACAATCGCTTGTTATTGCTCTCGTATGAATGGGCTGCCGGTTCGAGTCCCAGCCGGAATGTGCCCACGATTTCACATTGGAGACTCTTATTGAGAATTCGGCTATGAAAGATTCTTTTTTTTGTTTGTTTTCCAGCCAGTTGTGTGTTTGCGGTTGACTTGAAAATGTGATATTTTCTGTCTCTGTGGCCCGGTTTCTGAATTGAGAATTTGACTAAGCAAATACTTAAGTATCGTTCTGTCACGCTCTTTTGTGAGAAATCTGCAGAGACAGAACGATACTTAACTATTTGCTAAGTAAATTTCTCAATTCAGAAATCGGCAGTCCTATTTAGGACGAATTTTAAAGTATTTCATCAGAAATCAGCAGTATATTTTTGTTCGTTTAGCCAAATGAAGAGAAGAAAGGTTTTTTTTGCTTACTTTTGTCGTCAATAACAGCAAAACATTGTGAGGAAGCCTTACATGCAAGTACTACCCCTCAACTTGAAACTCACCGTGAGATCACCCGAAAAAAATCTTACCAATTTTTTTTTTTTTGTAAACTAATTTTATTTATTGGATAAAAATAAAATAAAACTATAAATATATGCAAATAAAATAAAACGAATATTAAACTAAGCTAACTAAACATAATATTTACAAGTAAAAGACCTGCCCCAGGTCGCTGTCCCGCGGCAGTGAGCCCAGAACGCTGGCGACGTTGCCTCTTTGGATGGCCAGGCTTATCATCTGGCCGAGGTGCGCGCTAGGTATTTGCAATAGTAAAACCACCGCGTGACGTTCAATTCGTTTATTACCTATTTTGTACCTTTATGGCGTTTGTCCCCCACACCGTCATTCCACTTCACGTGATCCCATACAAAAACCGGCCAAGTGCGAGTCGGAATCGCGCACTAAGGGTCCCGTACCACCATTCGCGATAATCCGGAACCCTAAAAAGTATCTGCCCATAATCTCGTTCTCGTTTGAGGTTGACGTGACAGCGCGGCGCACAACCGCCCGGCGCCGGTTATACTTGCTAAGGTGGTATTCTAGACCGCACTTAAACTCAGTTTAAACTCAGTTTTAAAACACTTCCCACTCAGTCGGAGTTTAAACATCTGTTAGTAGTGACTGTCGATAAAACAGTGCATGTTTTGATTTGAATATCCCTCCCGACTGAGTGGGACTGAGTCCTATGGTCCGACTGAGTGGGAAGAGCGACAAGTTTTTTGGGCAGTGCCACTGCTTCGTAGACCAGAACACATAATCGGCTGAATTATTGTTGTTCTGTTGTTTACAATAATGAAAAGTATGTTATTGCCGCGAACGAATAATCGCTGAACAAAAATAGCTCAGTTTAGCTACAAAATGCAAAAAACTGTAAAAGTTTTGAATTTCCCGCCACGTTGCTATCGTCCAACCTTAAATTGAGTCGTACTAGATTAAACTGAGTTTAAACTGTGGTTAAGTAGCGTTCTAGTTTAAACTAAGTTTAAGTAGCGTTCTAGAATACCACCCTTAGGTGCAAGGTGGGTAAGTTTCTTACCTCCTGAAGAGACTGGATTGTCTCTAGCAGCCCAGGTTGATAACAGATCTGAGTACGGAAATAATTTAAGTGCGCCTTATTTTTCGCTACTCTTCGGTCTCGCCACGGCGGAGGAGGTAATGAAGTTAAAAGCCCGGAAATAGCGCTTTGCATTGAGTGAGAAGTACAATCCTTCGGGACTCGGTGGGACAGAGAAGAAAACGCGCACAGAAATACTACATGGAATAAAGTGGATCTGGAGATCCTCCACCCTAAATCAACACTAGAAGAAGTTTTTGTAAATAATAATAAAGTATGACTAGCAAGAGACCGGAAATGGGCAGGACCTGCCGAAACGGGAGGATAGCCGGTGGACAAGGGCATTGACAGAGTGGCGGCCAAGAGTTGGACGGCGGTTGGTAGGAAGACCTGCAGCTCGATGGTCGGACGACATCGTTATGGCGGCAGAGGGTCCATGGATGCGGATGGCGAGGGACCGCGAGAGATGGTGCGAGGGGAAAAAGGCCTATACCCAGCAGTGGGCAGCGGTGGGCTGATGATGGTTGCAATAAATTATTGAGTATTGAGTAATTGAATGCAGAAGAGGAAAGAATTGGGCCACTTGCTACAACTGCATGGGTGGATGGAAACCTTTTCGGTGATGGAAACTTAGAAGAGGCGCGCTATCTTATGAATGTATTGGATCTTCTTAAAAATCTCTATTTTGTGGCGGACACTCGTCGGAGTGAAGGTAAAAAATGCTAAAGGTATTCGGGCCGGGGGAATTACTGCCCGGGAGTTGGGAATATTGTCAACGTTGCGGCAAAGGTGGGCAAAATTAGATTCATAAGACGCGTCAGCGTTGTTTGAAAGGGTTGAGACCTCTGCTTGCCCCCTTGGGAGCAGCTTACCGCACTGTTCGCCGTGTACACACGACAGCACGTAGACGTTTACACGCTAGCACTCTACTCGGTTGCGTTACCGGCGACTTTACAACAAAAGTGTACAGTCTGACGTGCTGTCGTGTGTACACCACAACTTTTCTTTACGTAATTTTTGTTGTAATTTTGTATGTGTGCAATGAAGTTTAATATAAATATCCGATCTTTTCTCATTGCACCCACTTACAAGTTTTTGACGTTTATGAAATTTAATCCTGAAAATAATGAAGGATGCAAACGCTACGTTTTCGCTCGGGCAAGACTCGAACCCACAACCTACGGTTCTCAATATTTGTATCCTTAACTTTTGAAGGTACATATTTATGTATCTTAGGCGCCAGCCATACAACAGAAGAGACGTGCAGCGAAGACGCGACTTGACGTTTTGCTTTGACGTCTCTTGAGCGTCGCGTCCGTGCAATTTTAGTGGTTTTAAAGCCGAAGGTATTTTGTTGCACTGGTGATTCTGAGCCAAAATACAAATTTTCATTCCAAAACGCGCTAAAAAAAAATTCACTTCTCCATACAAATGGTGTCGATTGGCGATATAATAGCCGTTTGTATTAATAATAGCCGTTTGTATTGGGAAGTGTTTTTTTTTTCTCGCTCGTTTTGAAGTAAAATTTTGCAATTTGACTCAGAATCACGAGTGCAACTAAATACCTTCGGCTTTAAAACCACTAAAATTCCACAGTGTATAGGTACATTTTGTATGACAGTGACATCAAACTGAGGCGTGGCGTCCGCGCCGCGTCCTCGTCCCACGTCTCTTCTGTGTGGCTGGCGCTTTACTATGGAAAAGTGCTTTTGAAAAAACAAAACAGACAACAAGAACCTACTCCTATTTCCTATCGAATTTAACCGACAACTATTTTTAAATAGGTGTCACCGACAGTCCCCTGTGTAGAGCCTGCATGGAGACACACGAAACAGCCGCTCATGTCCTGCTGGAATGCAGGGAGCTGGCAAACCACCGGGCTACCCACCTCGGTTCACCGGGGTCGCTCCCCGAAGTGCTCCAGAACATTCGTGGACTGCTGGAGTCATCCTTCTTGGAGGAGCTGGGTTGGCAAGGATGAGAAATCCCACCTGACGCAAAATAGGCGCAAGTAGAGACGTCGAGTTGAAGAAAACAGCCCTATTCCTATCGAATTTACCTGATTTGATCGTAAATGCACCAAAGGTTAAATAGTCTTGGCACCCTTTGGATACCCACGGATTCTTAAAATTGCTAGACAGTTTTGTCCATCTTGTTGATCTCTTCTATCTACCCTAATATTACTAGTGGTTCGCCCCGAACTATGAACTCGCGACCTCATATCTCAGTAACCCATCGACCGATTTGGCTCATGTTCGAATTTAAAAATTCTCTTGGCCTCATTTACCTGCCTACAAAATTTCATCACGATCCGACTTTTACTAAAGTTATCGTCGAACGAACATTCATACATACATACATACAAATGCCGGATTGTTCCAGTAGACTCGGAGAACTTCGCTCGCTTCGCTCGCTCGTTCAATAAGGAGGGAAAGTTTATAAGTATGTATGTATGTATGTAGAGGCTAATCTCCAAAACGACTCATCGGATTTTAAAAATCATTTCACTAGTGGGAAGCTACGTTATGGCTGAGTCCTATAGGGCTATTTTGATTGTGATAACGGGAAAAAAACTAAGTCTGCGCGGTCGAAGTCGCCGGCAAAAACTAGTCTCTGATAACACAAAGCTCCCATAAAAGATGGCGCATAAAATGCAGTCAAACGCAAACGCAGCACCTGTATCTTTACCGAGTGCATAAATCATGCTTGTATTTGCACATGAATTTTCAATTGGAAATCGTGAACGGAGATCTCATCGAGTATATTCTACATAAAATATTCTAAGCTTTGACCTCATAAATGCTGCTCGGTGATTTGCAAATTTATGCTGAAGCAAACATCAAAATATCGGAAATCCCTCCAAAATACGAAATTGCGAATTCTAATTACGGGTTCGGCACTTTACTTTCAACCTAACACGTATTAGATATGGTTCCACTAAGCTTACAAATTCTGTCTTGCCTGCCATAATAAAACACCGAACATAAACAAAGAAAAATGAGGTATACGAAAAGATAAAAAGTTAAAGATAAAGTGTTTATTTGCCATTTGATTGTTAGGGAAGAACCCATTGAAATCAATACATAGCAGTAAATGCCAATGTTCGAATTTCAAACTCAAACATTCATTAATCCCCGACCCAAAAAGACGGGTGTCATAAGTTTGGCCGATATGTGTGTGTCTGTTTGTCTGTCCGAAGCAACGGATGAATGAACCAATTTGGATGCGGTCAAAAATGAGCAACAATATTTTTTTAACCCCCGACCCAAAAGAGGGGTGCTATAAGTTTGACCGCTATGTGTGCGTGAACCGAATTGGATGCATTTTTTTATTTGAAATCAAGTTTTCTAGTGAGTGTGCCCAGATATCGAAATCAGTTTAGCCATTCATGAGATTATAAAGTGAAAGTGAAAGTGAAAAAAACTTTATTGCCGAGAACACATAAAATAAAAATTTAGTAACAAAATTCCGATGCTAATTTGAAGCTAAAATGTCGGGGGTATTTTTTTTTTATTAATTTTTTTTTTTATTTACTAAGCGGTCAGTATGTATTTAAAGTACAATGAAAGATAGTTGATTGATTTTCAAAAAAAGTAAAGCAATTTTTTTTTTCAAAATATAACACTAATAGAAAGACTTACGTTAAATTTTGGTTTGCAAACATATTTTCTAAAACTCTGTATTCCGTGGAGGTCAGATGTCATGGGCACAGGGCCGCATCAGGTATAAGTTAATCCTTTTGAAGTATACAATACAAGTCGCTGGGGCTTTACGCTGGAGCAATGAAAAGTTTTGCCGTTTCATTCTGTCTAGGACCAACCGGGAGTGATTTAATTAAATTGAATTATTTTCGCTCGAGAATACACCATTTTACAGTTCATTAAACCATGCCAACCTAGACACACATTTTGTGTAGAGCATGTATCACAAATTGAGGACATTGCAAGAATACAATTATTAATGCCAACTGCATTTAAAGCTAATTTTCTCCAAAATTGGGCTGTAGTGTAGGGCACTCACAAACTGAGGCGACATTACAGGGTGATGTTTTGGTTAGTGACACCCTACTCAGGGAAGATAGTTTTAGTAACCCCTGAAACTAAAAATAAGTTTTTTTTTAAATATATTTTTCGATTTACAAATTAGTTCTACGAGTATAATAGGAGGAATTGAATGATTTTTGGGTATTTTTCCCTGATATTTTTTTTTGCCCCATTACAACGTGTTATTAAAGGACTCTTTTTGCAGGGTGGAATCTACTGGCCAACAGGATGACATTTCTGTAAAAAAAGTAAATAATAATACTATGTTATCTATACCTCTATACTAACCTCAAAATTATTAATTTTTTGAATCGTTTATTGTTTTTTATTGAACGAGCGAGCGAAGCGAGCGAAGTTCTCCGAGTCTACTGGAACAATCCGGCGTTTGTATGTATGTATGTATGTATGTATGTATGTATGTATGTATGTATGAATGTTCGTTCGACGATAACTTGAGTAAATTTAGTCGGATCGTGATGAAATTTGGTAGGCAGGTAAATGAGGCCAAGAGAATTTTTAAGTTCGAACATGAGCCAAATCGGTCGAGGGGTTGCTGAGATATGGGGTCGCGAGTTCATAGTTCGGGGCGAACCACTAGTTTAGATAGTTCAATACACAAATGGTTGTGTGAGTAGGTGCATTAGCACAGTTTTAAGATGATAAAACATTTTGAAAATCAATTAAATCCATACTGGGGGTCTACTGGCTAAGACGAAGCCGATAACCATTGGGGTCATACGTCTCGAGGGAAGCCAGTCACCATGCTGGTCTTGAAAAATGTACTGTCACCCAGTTTATTTTACCACCCAGTTCATTTTTCATAAATCGAACTTCGATTTTCGCCAATGGTAATCGGCTTCGTCTTAGCCGGTAGACCCCCAGGACCTGCAAAGTTCAGAGTAAACTCCCTGAACACCTGCCCCCGGGTTAGGATCTCAGGACGGACGGATGGGTTAGCCGCTTTGTTCAAAGTTAATCTACGTTTAAGTTTAAATGTGACGTGTGTTGTTTACGTATACCTGAATCTGAGGTTGCCATCTATATTAAATTTTGTTTTCTTACGAGTATTAGTAACACTATGACTGTAAAATTTTCAGAACATAAGGTTTTCTGACGATTTTTTTCTTCACATTTAGCGAGCATATTTTGTAACCAAACATATGTATTGGTATAGTTATTATAGATTCGTCTGATTTTTTTTATCTTCTCGCATTATAACGTCGGTTTGCTATGCATAAATCTCAAACTTTAGGCACTACCTATCAGACCTAACCTTAATGGTATTTTTTAAGTACATTAATTATGCGACGACCCGGAAGACCGTCCCAAACGTGGAAGAGATCCGTTCTCCGTTCTCCGTTCTCTCTGAGACGAAAGAGAAGGGAGCAACTTGGCCAGAGTTACCCCTCCCTAGCCATGGACAGAGATAGATGGAAAACCCTTGTGTCAGCCCCAGACTCCAAGGAGGAGTAAAGGGATCTAAGAAGAATTATGTGAAAATCTTCAAGCATAGCCTTGTTTTGACGCAAGAATTGTTTTATCTTATTTTTAACCCCCGACACAAAAGAGGGGTGTTATGAGTTTGACCGCTGTGTTTGTGTGAGGGTGTGTCTGTCTGTGTGTCCTTCTGTGGCACGGTAGTCCATATCTCGTTGTCAAAGTCAAAGTCTGAATTGCAAGACACAATTTTTTTATTAATAATTTATTAGAATTATATTTAAACACCTTGGGAATCACTAGACACGATAGACCTACCCATTTACAAAATTTCACTTTGGGTATTTAAAAATATACGGCATCTAATCTTGAAAAATATTGTTATTTGCCCCAGTTTACGGTACTCTATAAATAACTTTTTCATTTTTCCTTTTATCTTATTTAGATGCCCGACCTTATTCAGCCAGAACATTTAATTTTAGTCTTTTTATTCCTTTTTACGTTTAATCGGTTAATGAATAATGTATTTAATCTAACACAGCATCCGTAGTAAACCATCCACTCCCAGAGAGATAATAACAAAGTTACCTGCACACTCTCCGGAACTTTATCAGCCGCTCCATCACATTATAGGTGGGGAGCTGGTGACCAATCGAGATATTTTTTCGTACAAGGCTGGGAGTTGGTAGGCAAATAGAGTATTTTTTTGGCCCGGTCGCGGTTGAAAGTTAGATTTTTTCGACTTTGAAAGTTTAAATTTATGGCTTGAGTCTTTTTTTTTTGTCAAGGCTGGAAGTTTCTAGGCTGCTTATCTAGTCTCCACTGATCACGAAATCACTATTTATTACTAACCGAACGCTGTAGAAAGATTGTTTTTTATAACCTAGAAATTGTGAATTTTTGAGTCGCAACAACTAATCTAGAAGTTTCCAGACTTGTACGACAAAAAAATATACTGAACCCATACATTTACACTTTTAAAGTCGAAAAAAAAAACTTTCAACCGCGACCGGGCCAAAAAAATATTTTTCCCAGACTCACCAACTCCCAGCCTTGTACGAAAAAAATCTTGATTGGTCACCAGCTCTCAACCCATTAGCATTCGGCAAATTTGCCTTATCATTTAATGAGGTCTCGGACGGAACGCCTTCGGTGAGCTTAAACAGCTGAGTTGTGGCAGTTTCAACTTTCAGCTGGAACGTTTGAAGTAATTGGCAGAAGATCGTGTAGAAGATATTATAATATTTCAATCCTTATCCTGTTTTGTATACCCACTGTTGAAAACAATGAAAACATTAAATCTCTTTCTATTTCGGTCTCCTTCTATTTTTGTATCTCTCTCTCTCTCTCTCTTTCTCTCTTTATCGTCTCTATCTCACACTCTTCGTCAATTAAAACATACCTACATGATACGTTTTTGCATATCATGTAATCAAGGTCATCAATGGCAAATTTTGGAAATTAATTTGCCATTGATGACATAAAATATAAAATAACTAGCTTTTCGCCCGCGACTTCGTCCGCGAAGACTTATAAGAAGTTGCCTAGGTACATCTTTCACCATTATCAAATTAGCATGAATAGAGTCATGGGTGTGTATTTGTGTAAGCTATCTCTATTCCAAATGTCATACAAATCCGTCGAGCAGTTTCAGCGTGGAAGTGTATGTATTGTGTATGTGTGACCAAATTGGTAAAGATCAAATGAATCCAACAAAAAAAAATACAAACTTTGAACCTTTTTGGCCGTTTTAGGTTTATCATTATTATTGTTTTCTTCATGCTTAGTAGTTTTGCTATAAAAAGCAACTGTAGTTAAATGTTCATTGAATAGTTGTAGCTTTAATGGTTCCGGCATTGTTACTGATACTACATCAGGAAAACTCTTTAAATGTTTCCACCATTTTTGATGCTGAAACATGTGTTTAATTATTATTTCTGATTTAATATACGACTACTTAGTTTGAAGTTAATCTGACCCAATAAAATGATAATTTCATCCAAATTTTGAACCCCGTTTTGGCCGTTTTAGAGTTAACATTATTACTTTTTTCTTCATGGTTGGTAGTTTTGCTATAAAACGCAACTGTAGTTTTTCAAAGTTGTAACTTAAATGGGTTGGGCCCAGCATTGCTACTACATCAGGGAAAAATCTTCAACGTTTCCACCCATTTTAACCCTTCATTGGCTGAAATGAGAAAAATGCTGAAACATGTGTTTGATTATTTCTAATTTAGTATACAAATGCTTACTTTCAAGTAAATCGGACCAACATTTTTTTTATTTCATTCAAACTTTGAACCCCGGTTTGGGCATTTGAAGGGTTAACATTATTACTTTTTTCGTCATGGTTGGTAGTTTTGCTATAAAACGCAACTGTAGTTCAAATTTTAAAGTTGTAACTTAAATGGTTTGGACCTAGCATTGCTACTATATCAGGGAAACATCTTCAACGTTTCCAACCATTTTAACCCTTCATTCGCTGAAATCAGAAAAATTCTGAAACACGTGTTTAATTATTTCTGATTTAGTATACGAATACTTGGTTTCAAGTAAATCGGACCAAAATTTTTTTTTATTTCATACAAATTTTGAACCCCGGTTTGGGCATTTAAGGGTTAAAATTATATATTTTTTCTTCATGGTGGGTAGTTTTGCTATGAAATGCAACTGCACATCCAATTTCAAAGTTGTATCTTTAATGGTTTAGGCCTGGCATTGATACTACATCAGGAAAAATCTTCAAACTTTTCTACCCCTTTTAACCCTTTAGTGGGCAGAAATTTGAAAAACGCTAAAACACGTGTATAATTTTTTCTTATTTCATGTACAAATACTAAGTTTCAAGTAAATCAGACCAAAAAAAAATTTTATTTCATACAAACTTTGAACCCCGATTTGGGCATTTGAAGGGTTAAAATTATATTTTTTTCTTCATGGTAGGTAGTTTTGCCACAAAACGCTACTGCAGTTTCAATTTCATAGTTGTAGCTTTAATGGTTTAGACCTGGCATTGATACTAAATCAGGAAAAATCTTCAAACTTTTCTACCCCTTTTAACCCTTTCGTGGGCAGCATTTTGAAAAACGCTGAAACACGTGTTTTATTGTTTCTTATTTAATATACAAATACTAAGTTTCAAGTAAATCGGACCAAAAAAAAATTTTATTTCATACAAACTTTGAACCTTGGTTTGGGCAGTTGAAGGGTTAAAATTATATTTTTTTCTTCATGGTAGGTAATTTTGCTACAAAACGCTACTGCAGTATCAATTTCATAGTTGTAGCTTAAATGGTTTGGGCCCGACGTTGACACTACATCACGAAAAATATTCATACATTTCAACCTCGTTTAACCCTTAAACGGCTAAAATTAGAAAAAAGCTAAAACAGGTGTTTAATTATTTTTGATTTAATATACGAATTCTTAGTTGTAAGTATATCCGGACGAAAATTTTTTTTTTTTTCATACAAACTTTGGACCCCATTTTTACCGCCTTAAGGGTTAAACTTGAAGTAAATCTGTCTTAACCCGTAGCGTGTCCACAAATTACAACTATTGTCAAATTTTCATTGTTTTGGCATTAGCGGTTTTGTTCCAGCATCGATCGTAACTGGTGAAAAAAATCGAAAAACTTTGGCACCCATTTTAACCCTTAAGAACATAGAAATGAGAAAAAATCTGAAATAGGTGTCGAGTCATTTTAAAAAAAAAGTACAAAAAATCAATATTTAAGAACAAAAGACCAAAAAAAAATTTTTTCCTATACACACTTTCAGCCCGATTTTGACCCAATTAAGGGTTAAATTTAAAAAAATCACTTCTATATAACGCAACTTTTGTCCAAATTTCATACTTATAGGTTCAGCCGTTTGGGCTGTAGCGTGATGAGTCAGTCAACCTAAGCCTTTTATATATATAGATTTCAACAAAAATCTGCGACGTATTTCCTTTGAGCCTTGACTACGACTATTATAAAGACGTACCTAATCTTGTTATTTTTACTTTATTTACAAAGAAGCGTTCTGGACATCAACATTTTGTGGCCACATACTTTAGTAGGTAATCTTATCAATACACAATGTCGCGGTCGTCTAACCTGCCATACTAACAAAGACTTAAAACAGAGATCACCAGATTCACTCACCAGTACAGTTCCTTGTACAGAACCAATGTACGGTCGGCCACACATATCCCATGGCAGCTCTTACCGCGCGCGGCATAAGGGCGCCAATCGAACAAAAAGGTGTATCCTAGCGTGTGGCCGACTGTACCTAGACAACGAAATTCCAGGGTGCAACGAACGCTAAAGTGGCTTCACAGCAGTACGTCGCCAAACATTCGTTTGGGGGTTCGAATTTATGATTTTAATATCCAGTTAGAAGCACAAGTCCGGAGCATAAATAACACAAAGTTTCCCGCAAATATTAAACTTTAAAGCAGAAATATTTTTTGGGAAAATAATCTCTTTTCTCGCACTTCAGCTTACGTGCGCAAGTTTGCGGAACTATCGTCACAAGTCGGACAAAAACTTACCTTGTGCAATTTTACCTTATCCTTTAAGTAGTTTCTAAAGTTCAGTAGGTATAAGGTTAGTCTTTGTACACTTTTAAGGGTTCACTTATTCACTTTCTACAGCGCTACAACCTTTTGCTACAACCCTCAACGATTTTCTTCCATTTCGCTCTATCTCCGGCTTCCGTTCTCCAAGATGTTCTCGGTACACACCTTCCACTGCTTTCTGGGCCCTCCTATGGATCTTGCGGGGGTTACATTTAAAAAATAAAAACTTAGATACACGTACACACGACAGCACGTCAGAGCGTACACTTTTGTTGCAAAGTCGGTAACGTAACCAAGTAAAGTGCTAGCGTGTAAGGGTTGACGTGTTGTCTTGTGTAACAAACAGAAATACATCCAAGACACTTTCACTCGAAGTATTCCTCTCGTTAAACCAACCCCGTTTATTCCAGATGATCGGGCGCCGAAAATGGACGGGGCCTCCACAAGCGACGGGGAAGCGAACCCGCCACCGCATTAACTAAGCCAACCACTGAATAATGGATACGGACGAGGACCTCGGAAACAGGTCACTAGATCTGAAGACCACGTGCTCGCAATGCACCCTTTTAAGCACGAAAATAACTCCGTACCCCTTCCGTCCACCCGACCCAAATGCATCCCTGTACGCGGAAAATGAATTGAAAATGGAACGCAACTTCAGTGACCTTTTGGGCAACGGTTCAAACAGCAGTTTTGACATAAGTTTTGACAGTGAAAGTGAGCTGGCGAGGTACAATTGGTGGGCGTTGTCGCTGCTAGTGTTTCCGTTGCTGACGTTGTTCGGTAATGTGTTGGTGATCTTGAGTGTTTCGAGGGAGAGGAGTCTTCAGACCGCGACGAACTATTTCATCGTCAGTCTTGCGGTGGCAGACTTACTCGTGGCCGTCGTCGTTATGCCCTTCGGAGTCTACTATTTGGTGAGTTGACTCTACTGTCTATCGTACACTACCGTACACGACTAAATTATGTACACACGACAACACGTCAGAGCGTACAGTTTTGTTGTTAAGTAGCGAGTAGATTGCTAGCGTGTAAGGGTCGACGTGCTGTCGTGTGTACGGTCAGCGACACGCTCGGATAACTCATGGTAGCTCTTATCCCGAGCGGCATAAATGCGCCAATCGAACAAAACCCGAGCCTGAGGCTGAGGGTACCTAGTTTTTTTTTTTAACATGTGTTATTACGTATGGTGCAATTTTACATGATCGTCATAATTGTTTATCATCTCACTACGTAGATGCAAATGCCTCAGTTAGTTTAGCCTATAGTGCAATTTTGAACTTTGAAGTGTACCTACCGAAAATTTTCAAAAGCCTTTTGAGGCACTTGTGATCGAAATTGAGCAGTTTTTCTTCATACATAATTCAAACCCAATTTTACCGAATTTTGACACTCTTTTATTTACTCCCACGAGCCCTGAAAAGGTGTCAAAACGTTGAGAGGATGTAAAAAGTCATTTTATAAAAATAACTATGCAATTTAAAAAAAAAAACGACTTTACTGGTGCAAAGGTACACTGCTGCACTGATTCTGAGTGATCTGCTGGCTGTCCGTTGAGGAGTTCCGTTCTCCATCTCCGAAGTTCTTCATCAGATCTTCACCATTTTATGAGAACACACGAGAAGCATACCCATTTCAAAAGAAAAAAATAATTCGGACAGAAAACAGTTCCAAGGTAAACATTGAAAAAGACGACCAAAAATGAAAAGCCCCAGCTCTGGTGATCCTCGTTTACTGACTAAATTATTTTACAATTCGGAAGGCAAAGTTTTTTGTTCGAAAGTCTGTTATTGGCTTAATCTTATCTTTAGACAATATTGAGAAACTAATTTAAATATTTTTTATTTTGGTCTAGTAGTTTTGTTTTTATGCAACAGTATGCAGACCGTCGCGTGACGTCATAAATACGTTGTAAAATCCAAACTACTGAACCAAAATAAAAAATATTGAATTTACTTTCTCAATATTGTCTAAAGATAAGATTAAGCCAATAACGGACTTTCGAACAAAAAACTTTGCCTTCCGAATTGTTTGGAACACTTGAATTTTACCAATATTTCAAATTTAAAAAAAGAGCCAAAAAGAAAAGAGGCGGTGTCGGTTGCCAACAAACGTAGAAAAAATACGGGTTGATGTTGGATTGCGTTTTTTGAAGTCGGTTAAAAGATAAAAAGTTTTGCCTTATAAAATAGAGAAAGCTCTCTTATAGTTCTCGTTCATGTCTCGAGAAACATAAACTTGTCATCAGGGGGCCATCAAGGGGCCATCAGGGCCATTTGAAGTTTCAGATAAGGGGTCGTTATGATCCCGTAAAGAAGTAAAGTTTCTCTTAGGACGACGATACTTTTATAGGTCCTTTCGAAGGAAGTTCACTTTGGGACTGCTTGCGCAGGTTGTAAGTTTATGTATACAGGGTGTTGCTTAGTGACACCCCACTCAGGGAAGATAGTTTTAGTAACGCTTGAAACTAAAGGTAATTTTTTTTTTTTTTTTAATTCACAACTTACCTTACTCAGTTTGTTATATAATAAACGAGGTTGTAATTGTCCTACAATAAAAATAATTAAAAATGTAGGCTATGTTGACAGTCGAACAAAAGAAGTTTATCACGATTAAATCAATTTGACCCCTGATTTTGTCTATTATAGCTCGGGTTTGATTTGAATTAGATACAGTACATTAGGTACTCATGAGGGACTCCCTCGGTAATTATTATTAAACCGCAAATATTCATTAAATATCCTATTGTCAAGATTGCCCTCATCAAATCAGCCCAATCACACTGTTATGAGCACACAATCAAGCTGCTGATTCCCGAAACATATTGTTCCGTCATCAATCACAATATGCAAAGCGACGTAATTGGAATGAGGGCTACCGGTTTAATACTCTGGCGGTTTAATGAATTACTTGGCGCCACTGTCGAGTACGGTCCTGAAATATAGCTCTAAATTATTTGTGGCGTAAAGAAATATTTACGTATCGTAATTGAACGAGCGAGCGAAGCGAGCGAAGTTCTCCGAGTCTACTCGAACAATCCGGCGTTTGTATGTATGTATGGTTCCTAGAACATAGAACCTAAGAATAATGATTAGGTGGCGGCGGCGGGTTTTTTCGGCGCGGGACGAGGCCGCGCTTCGGACCCACTCGTACCGCGCTGACTATGTTACGCTCCTCGATCGTCATTCCCAACTTTGTAGCCACCGTCATCGCCAAGTGTCCCACGGACTCGCCGTCGCATTCCGGAATCCTTATGACTTCTACGTCGTTCAACAATAATTCGTTATCTTGATCGTTTAACAGGCGCTGGAGTTCAGGATCTGTACCACGAGTGCTTACTGTCACTGTCACTGAAAGTGATAAGTTGGGTAAACAACCTTACTACTATAGTATTAGGATACATGACAGACGTCCGGCAGACGTCCGGCATAGCTTTTTCCCACTCGTGGTAGCTACTCAGTTATATCCGCCGTCAGCCCGGCACCGTCCGATACAGACAGACACTTTCTGATGGAGAGAGTTAATTTCTTCCTTCAGCTTCGAGTTTTCATCCCGCAGGGCTAAAATCTCTTCTCTTAAATTGCTTAAAATAAGGTTGAATTCGCCGGAAATATCATTCTTGAGATTGCTCAGCTTGGCGTCAAGTTTTGCGTCCAGGAGCAATCCAAAATCCTTGTATGAGATTACTTTGTCTCGAGGAGAGGTGGCCGGAATTTCGCACACGTCCATTTTTGGCACCTGCTGGATCGCGCGGGGGCCGGGCGGTGCTGCAGGCTCCAAACTCTTCGGCACGACGAAACGTGTTGTTGCTCAAATTGTTTTCGTGTAGGTGTGTCGTCTCCTCTTTTACGATTGTTTTTATTATCGTAACGTTTCGTAATGTTGTCGCAGTCTGGACACTGCCAAGACCTCTTGTCAAGCTCACGAAACTTGGCGGACGTCATATTCACGCACAGGTAGTGATGCATTGTGCTACAAAAGCAGCATTTCAAAGCATCTGTGCTACCTACAGATTTATTGCACGCCTCATAATTCATTTCGGCAACGAATGACAACACAAGCGCAGACAAAAATAAACTTGTAGCACAAAGACGTAGCCGTTGTATGAGCGCGTAGCGGTGCGCTGGCGCGTGGCACAGCTTCGTAGCGGTCGCGATGACGTGATGAGGCACAAGCCAATCCCCAGTTTCGCACGCCTCACTCCACGGTAGCTTAGTGCAGCGGCTAATACGACCGGGCCAAACTCCGCCGGTTCAAGCAGCGTCGGTTCGAATCCCGTCCACGGCACAGTTATTCTATAATTTGTGTGTGGCAGCCGTCGTCGCGTGACGTAGGCGATGTGAGGGACGCAGCAATACAGAAATTAAGGTGAAATACGTCTCACAACTAGCGCCGCCAATGGAAAAAAAATCATATCTTTTTTTTGGATGCGTTTTTAGCAAAAAACGCTCCTGCGATTCCTCAACGCGAGGCTTAACTATTTTTAGGACCTAAGGTTTGGATTCCAGATCCTAGAACTTAAGAATGCAATCGATTCTCGCCAAAAGTGGCCACTTTTGGCGAGAATCGATTGCATTCGTAGGAAATCCAATCCTGGAATCCAAACCTTAGGTCCTAAAAATAGTTAAGCCTCGCGTTGAGGAATCGCAGGAGCGTTTTTTGCTAAAAACGCATCCCAAAAAAAGATATGATTTTTTTTCCATTGGCGGCGCTAGTTGTGAGACATACGTCGTCTTAATATGGCGTCGGGTCCATATGAAGCACGCCACAAGACAGTAAGAGAGCCACCGATTATAACTCAAAAATCCCGTCACTAAATATTATTTGATTTAAATAAAACACCAAGACAGCAAACTCAAAAGACACTCTAACTAAAGTGACTGGAATCTAAAAGTAGGTACGTAGGTGTTCTACGTTGGAATCTAACATGTCTAACATGAAAATAGTTAAGCTTAGGGATTATCATTTGATGATTCGTTCAGAAATCGCAGGACAGTTTTTAGCAAAAAACGCATCCAAAAGAAGATATGATTTTTTTTCCATTGGCGGCGCTAGTTGTACCTTAATTAGTTTGGGCCTTAACTTCGACAATCGGTATGAATGGCTTGTCAAAGTAGAATTTTAGCCCTTCCGGTATACTTAAACTATCGTAATTTCGTACTTTCGACAATAAATCGTGGAGTGTTCGTTCACCCGTGAGATGTGTGTATGAATGTGGCAATGTATTCAGGGTCGAAACTGTAATAACCACGTAAACAACAGTGTATGGTGCTATACAAGGTGCAACCAAATTCCCTTGTCTTCTCGAAAATCCTTCTTCTGACCAATAAAAAAAAACTTCATTAAGTACATGACATTTTTTTTTGTTGTAAAATCAAGTGGTCTTTCCCCGGTATCCCACGGCTTGATTTAAATCTAAAACAATGTCCCAGGCACTGCAGCGCCGAGTGGTCTCTTCACCTATCAAGTGTGAGTGAAGGTGCTACTGGACGCTGCATAAATCATCTCATTACGTAAATGCAAAGGCCTTACTTTTTTTTTTATTTTGATTAGGTAACCGGGGTGCATCTATCAATACTTTAATCAATTGAAAAAGAGCTGGTATTTTATTCGCAAATTCAGACCAAAGTCTAAAAGAAACCAATCCCTAATATAAAAGTTATTTGTATTAAATGGGGGTTTTTCGATTAAGTTTTACCCTATATAAAGCTGTAGCAAGTGAGTAGGTGTTTAGAGGTAGTTTTAAGGCTTAAGAGGGGAATCCCTTTATCTCATCACAACAACACTGACGTTTATATGCTCCCGCAGGGTTGCCAGATGCGTTTTTCTGTTTCTCCCCAAATTTAAATTATTTTTTCTTCAAAACGATACTATTTTCCATGGTTTTACCCAAAGGCTCGTTTTTTCCCTCATTCTAAGGCATATTTCGCCCGGTAGTATTAAAGACAATGTTTTTGTTAGTGGTTCTACCAGTAAAACTACAAACAAATGGCATTCACTGTAGTTTAACTAAACTTTTTGTCTATGGTATTGACATAAAACAAACTAAATCGTATTATAGAAAGTTTATTCAAATAAATTTAATATATTCATGACAACCATATTATTATCCTCTTCATCTATGACGTCATTTCTACCCAAAACTATTTAAAAAATTAAGTACCCAAAACTCTCCACTGTGTTTTCTTTTTCTCCAAACATTTCTCCAAAGATTTCTTTTCTCCAAAATTTCTCCGGGAGCCAAATTTTTACCCAGAATTGCGAGAAAAATACCCAATCTGGTAACGCTGTGCTCCCGCATTACGGAGGACTTATATCTACGAGTGTATCGTTCCACACGGGAATGCTACAGAGTTCAATCCGATTAGTTTGTATATTTTAAGGTGAAAACCTAGGCACAACTAGTGCCGCCAATGGAAAAAAAAACATATCTTCTTTTTGTTCGTTTTTCGCTAAAAACGATACGTTAGGTAGGTACTCCTCCATCTTCTTTTTGGATGCGTTTTTTTGCTACAAACGCTCCTGTGTTCTCAACGCAAGGCTTAACTATTTTTAGGACCTAAGGTTTGGCTTCCAGATCCTATAACTTAAGAATGCAATCGATTCTCGTTAAAAGTGGCCGTTTTTGGCGGTGGAAGCGCTAGTTGTGCGTCCTATTTCGTCTGAACTATTTCGAATAAAATCTTTTATCGCCAAAAGTGACCTACTCCATCTAAACATGTCCCAGGTAGGAAGTGAAGTTGCCACTGATGGACGCTGTATAAATCTAGTGTGAGTGAAGTTGCCACTGATGGACGCTGTTTAAATATACTGTGAGTGAAGTTGCCACTGATGGACGCTGTATAAATCTAGTGTGAGTGAAGTTGCCACTGATGGACGCTGTATAAATCGAGTGTGAGTTTAGTTGCCACTGATGGACGCTGCCTGTATAAATCTAGTGTGAGTGAAGTTGCCACTGATGGACGCTGTATAAATCTAGTGTGAGTGAAGTTGCCACTGATGGACGCTGTATAAATCGTCTCATTACGTAGATCCAAGCATTAAAGCAGTCTTTGTTCTTTTCAAATGCCAAAGGTAGTCACGTTTCTCGTTCTCTCCAAGCGAATAACATTATCCATCTAACAAGGAATAAAACTCTATTCATGTCCTCACCATTTAGTCATATTTTTAACACAATTATCGGAAAACGTTTAGCCAGCGCGAGAACGTGTTACGGGGACTTTAATCTGACACGATATGGTGCCGAGCTAAATGTAGAGTTTATTTCAGTCAGACTAATATACTAGTGGTTCTAATAACTGTAGTGTAACGCAGATAAGTCCTATTGCGCATAATATTACGCTACTTACGCTCGGGGTGCCGATGTTTAGAATACATTGAAATAAATGAAATAAATGAATGAAATGAATGAAATAAAATTTATTGCACAACCAGCGGGTAATTGCGGGTTAGAATTAGGATACAAACGGCCAAGCCACATATTTTGACTAAGGTAGAGTTTGTGAAGTTAGGGCTTGTAGAGTTAGGGCGTGTAGAGTTAGAAGCTTGGCTCTACATGAGATCTGATAGCTTTTTGACAGTGCGAGTTGAAAACATTTACATGTAATATGTTGCCAAGACGAGAGCATCGTCTTGGCAACATATTACATGTAAATGTTTTTGGTGTGATTCTATATTATTCTGTCTGAAAGGTAATGGAAATTGCCGAGACGGTTTCTAGGCTCTTCCTACTCAGCAAATAATAATATGTTAGTCGTATGTAAAGTAGATAACATGCATATGCAATAATATTCATATGGCATACCTACAATGTTTATCTTTACCCGCTCTCTCCACACATACACAGTTCCTTCCTGCCTGAGTCCTTACATTACTCGGGTTGACTTAATTAGTTAAAAACATTACTATAAAGAAGAATTTTCCATCGTGGAAAACATTTCCATCATTTCCAGTTCCAGTTACATATTCAGTTAATTTCAATACGCTATTTTCGAGTGTTTGACGCTCAACGGTTGAGTGATGGTTTTTTTTTTTTTAAGAATAGAGCCGTTGTGCTACTTTGTGGGGTTTTCTTAGCCGTGATAAATGTTATTACGAGTATAATCGCCTCGTAATTTGTATTTTCTTGTTTGAGGCAATAAACACCTTTTTAATCTTTTTAGGTATATTTTTACAACCTCTCGCTTCTTAGTCCTTGCAACAAATTCTGGGAATCCTAATATTGTTATTTTGTTGTCTCCCAAGTGCTCGGAGGCAAGACTACAAAGTTTCAGTAGGTAGACAAAATATTTCTATACAGAAGATTAGCTAAAAACATCTTCTAATAACAGAAGTAGTGGGTGTACAGAATGATGCTCAAAATATCGTTGGTCCAAAAAGTCAGCAAGAAACGTTGAGCTAATGAAGACCATCAAAATATTAAAACTTGAGTATTTTGGCCATTTATTGCACGGCACCCAATGTGGACTCATTCAACTTATCATCCAAGGGAAGATACTATTCAGGAGGAGACCTGGAAGACCCAAAATATCATGGCTTGAGAACTTACGCTATTGGTTCCAACAATCCACGAGCTCCTTGTTCCGTTTGGCAGCTTCAAATGAATAAATAGCCAAGATGATTGCCAACCTGCGATAGGAGACGCCACTACAAGAAGAATAATAATAAGGAGCCTTAGGTTGGGGGCCAGGACGAATGAGCCACATCGCTGCTGTTGCGGTGGAGGCGTCGACCAGCTTGGTCACCATGGTCTGGCATGCCGCCGCAGCGCTGGACGCATACCCCGTCATGCGGCCATCAATGATGTCATCCGTCGGGCCCTTGCTAGCGCGAGTGTACCAGCTGTGCTAGAGCCACCTGGCATAGCTAGGGACGATGGCAAGAGGCCCGATGGCATGACGCTCATTCCCTGGCGGAACGGGCGGTCGCTGGTATGGGACGCAACGTGCGTCGACACGGTAGCACAGTCCCATACCGCAGCGAACTCCTGCAGCGAAGAGGGGAACAAGAGGCGCAAATATGCAGGCCTGGGACAGGGCTACATATTTGCGCCTTTCGGCGTAGAGACCCTCGGGCCGTGGGGACCAGGTGCGCGACAACTCTTTAAAGAGATCTCGTCGCGCCTGGTTGATGCCTCAGGTGACCAGAGGGCCGGTGCCTACCTCGGGCAAAGGCTGAGCCTCGCCATCCAGCGGGGCAACGCTGCCAGCCTTCTGGGCACCCTTCCGAGCGACGGCGGCGAACTGGCCCAAATTTTTTATTTAAATTAAGTAGGTTAAATTAGTATAGTTTTCTTTTTCTTATTTTTTATTAGTTTAGTTTTGTATATTTAATTTCGTTTAATAAATTATTTATTAATTTTTATTTTAAAAAAAATAATAATAATAATAATTTAATATCAATCCAAGTAGCTAGAGCGTTCATTTCTATTATAATTGTTATTGGAGAATTTGTAGAGTATGTAGAGATTAATTGGTGAACAAATTATTATTATTAAACGATCGTAAAGAAAATCCATCATTTTGGACTTCATTCATAAGCTGCTTGCTGATTTTTCTTGACCTTTATTATCCTTCTGAGTGGACTCTCTAATAGGTATATAGTTTGTATTATTTAAGCAAGTGAATTTCATCAGTCCTTCTAGTTAATTAAGACAGATGGCGGGAATGTTGTTTCAATTTAGTTTTGATTTATGGGAACAGACTTATGACGACAGTTAATTTTATTTTATTTGCGTTTCATTACCACACACCAAAAGATAATATTATTAGTTTAACATAATTTGAAATTAATCACATAATGTGTCCAGAGCACTAATGGTCCTGCACATTTTGCGCGAAGTGCAATATAATGGGCTTTTTTCCAGGCATCAAAAATAGCCCGAATAACTGTCAAAATCAGTCTATTAATCTGTGGTTTCCATACAAACCACAGATTTAGTTGCGCGATAATTCGCGAATCGCTGTCAAATTTGACACTTGGAAAAATCCCTATTCAATGTAATCTCATATTAAGGCTGGAAGATTCGAAATTTTCACAGTTTTTTACATTTTGTAGCTAAACAGAGCTATTTTTGTTGAGCGATTTTTCGTTCGCGGCAATAAAACAGTATTCTTTTCATTATTGTAAACAACAGAACAACAATAATTCAGCCGATTATGTGTTCTGGTCTACGAAACTGTTTATAACGTTACTGTTTTATAACCGCGAACGAAAAATCGCTGAACAAAAATAGCCCAGTTTAGCTACAAAATGTAAAAAACTGTGAAAGTTTTCGCCACGTTGCTATCGTCTACCCTTAAATGCTACATGCTGTAATTGGTGATGAAATAGGGTGATATTACATTGTTGATGCCTGCAAGCAAATAAATACTATAGGTATTAATCTCAGCGTCATCGCAAATAGAACTCACAGTCCAATGCTAAAGCACTGGATGTCAGTTCGGATATACAAACCAAAATTATAAAACAAAGCTGTAAATTAATTCATACTTACACTAGAATAAGCTACCATTTAGTTAAAATGGTACAGGACGCTTGTTCACCGCACCGATCTGATCCGATAGTTTATCGGCGCCGATAGCAGCAATACATTTAATAGTAGTAAATAGGCAGTCGATAGTAAGAGGCGTGCTGGTAGAAGAAGAAAGTGTTGCTCAGAAACATCAAGGAATGGACGGAGATAGCCAGCGTCAAACATCTATTTCGCTTAACAAAGAACAAAAAAGAATATGAAGAGCTGACGTCTCCATTAGTGGAGAGGCCCGCGAAGAAGAAGAGGAAATGTCGCCGCCGATAAATATCGGATCAAATCGGTGCGATGTACATACGCCCACACTATGGATTCCTCTCAAATCAGTCGGTCTTATCCACAGTACCTCTACATACAGGTTCAATAACTGCGGTACCGACTAAGCCGCAGGTTTCGTCTCGATGTCTCCTGTGGACTATAGGCTGACTAAGCTCAGATTATGGTAAAGCTGCTGGGCAAGCCTACTCCATCTAAATCTTTTAGGGTGATAATAAAGGTACACACCCTCTACAGAGTATGACGATCTAATTACCTTCGCTAAAATCCTCTTCGTCATGATTCGAGAATCCAATCTCGAGTCGATATCGACAGATCGAGATCTCGCGAGCGAGACTAAAAATATCATTTCCCGAGTTCTCGATATTTTCGACATAACCTTTTTCTAACACTCTGTAGATGCGAAGGCTGCAACTAGAACCGAATAACAGGTACCTAGTATTCACCGCAACAATTCCCAATCCTCCTCTACCTATGTATAATTCTGGTCCCGCGTGAGCCAAACACACAGCTTTGAGCCACAGAGATAGCCCGCTGCTGTACAGTCAGCCATACGCTAGGATACCCCTTTTTGTTCGATTGGCACCCTTATGCCGAGCGTAGTAAGAGCTGACATTGGGGTATCTGTGACTGTGGCCAACTGTACTTACAGCCATGGCCACGAGGCTACATGATGGGAAGATGCTGGAAGGTTCATTCTGGAAAAAGACAGACAAACTCACTATAAAAAGACAGCACTTCAACATGTAAACCGGAAAAGTGAGAGTTGGTTACCATGACAGAATCCCTTGTTTATTTTAATTAAATTGGGTATGGTTTCACCACCCTTGGTGTCAGACTTTTTGAAGCCTGGGTGGCTTCAAAAAGTCTACGTCGTTTAAGGCACGAGAGTATCTGATGCTATGTCAGAAGCCTTTAGAACCTTCTAAAGGCTCCTTAGAACCTTCTAAAGGCTTCTGACATAGCATCAGATACTCTCGTGTCAATGAAAAATAGTTGTGGTAGAGAGAGTATGGACAGAGAGAGAGAGAGAGAAAGACGACGATGGAGATAGTATGTTATCTGATGCTCTGTCAGAAGCCTTAAGAACCTTCTAAAGGCTTCTGACATAGCATCAGATACTCTCGTGTCAATGAAAAATAGTTTTGGTAGAGAGAGTATGAACAGAGAGAGAGAGAGAGAGAGAAAGACGACGATGGAGATAGTATGTTTTCGCGATAGAAAGAAACTGTTCTTCTACTGCTAGCTGGTGATCCCGTTCCTAATGTAACACGACCGCACACGCGGAATGAGTGCGGGTCGAGCCTACGGGGAGCGTTCGGGTAATGCACTTTAACTTTCACCCCGCTAATGATAGCCTTGAACTTTGAACTTGGCCGTGCACGTGCTTAGTTTCCGGTGATAATAAACGTACATCGTTGGGTACACACCCTCTACAATAATGTTTAAATATCGCGAATCATTAAAAGTGAATAATACACCCTCTACAGTCTACACATTATGACGATTTTATTCCCAAACGATCTGGCCTATAAATCCAAGGTGTCGAAACATAATTTTGTGCAAGAAAATTTAAACATTTAAAAGTTTATTTTTGCCTTTGCGATTTAACGGTTTAGCGACAGAGTCGAGATTATGCAATTTAAGGTTTTTGCGTTAGATTTCACAGACAGACGCATTTCCAGTTGTTTTTTCACTCTCTCACTCAAACGCAAAAAAAAAGGTAAAGCGCTGAAATGCTATTGCCAAGCATGCTCAACAAGTGTATTTTACCTGATAATGAACATGAACAGTCACCCGAAGCAAAGCCCACAAAGGCTTTTGGCAAGCTATTTTCCTGCATATTTTCCGCGCCACGGTCCGACAATGGGTGAGAAGGGGTGAAAGCGGGTATTTTCGTGCAGTGTTTGGAGGCAGATTTTAACCTGAAACCCGCCTATTGTTGACGCGTAATGCGCTACGCTTCCTCTATAAGAGGCTTACTCTAAAGGCTACTTACAGGCTTCATCCTAGCTAGATCGATTCTCATTACTACATTGTTATCTATTCAGGTACAAGTCAGGACGTTTTCTGCTCTACCATCACTTTTTTGTTGTCCCTATGGAAGGACATAGGGCTCGAAGAAAATTTCTCCGCTTAGGACGATCTTGCGCAGCTTATTCGAGGTCGTTCCAGTCGAGATCAACTTTCCGGTCTAGTCCAGGCATACTAGAAAAAATTGGTCAATAAAACATATTCAGGATCTCGTCCGTTGTTCTCGCAGTCTTCACAATATACCATCGACCCATCGAGCTAATGGTCTACCCACTAGGCACCTACCCTAGTCCACTGTCCATCCTCCTGCCTAACCAGATGTCTTGTCTATATACCTCGTCTTCAGTCGTAAGATTCGCGCGCCCAAATTCAAATTTTCTTGAGTAGACGCCTGTAGACAAGGGCAGCGACAGAGTGGCGACCAAGAACTGGACGACGGTTGGTGGGCAGACCAGCGCAGCCCGATGGTCGGACGACATCGTTGTGTCGGCGGAGGGTCCATGGATGCGGATGGCGAGGGACTGTGAGAGGTGGCGTGAGGGGGAAAAGGCCTATACCTGCCTTGCCCAGCAGTGGGCAAAGGTGGGCTGATGATGTTGATGATGATGAAGCGCCTGTAGACGCGTGAAGGAAATGCGTGTCTCATTTAACAAATGAATCCGGATATCGTGCTAATTCGGTGCCTAGTCGCAACCGCTACCACTACTGCTTCTATCTTATTGGAGCTGGGCGTAGGCATTAATTGCATTGCATATGTCCATTTGCATCATCAAGCCTTAATGAACAGCTTAAACGAGCACTCAATAAGACGCGAACCTCGAAAAAGATTCGGACCACACAGTGTTGAGTAATACCAAACCGAAAAGTTATTTACCTTTTTGTTTCGAAATAAATTTATTCCCTTGTAAAAGAAATAGCACTATCTAGCTCTAAAATTGTATTGTATCGAACAAAGACGGCCGGAGTTTCGTGTTAATTTAACCCTGCGGTCGCCCGCCGCAACCACTAGGTACTGTTATGTATTAGGTTAGGTAGGTAGTATTAGGTACGTGAGCCGGGAATACGTTTCATAATAACTAGTTTATTAATAAACAGCTTCGGCCTTTGTGTTTGACAGTTTGTCAAACCTGGTTAATAGCCCTGGTGTTGTAGGGGGTTTGTTGGTTACTGAAGAAAGGAGTTTTAAATTGAAATTGTTTATTTATCACAAACATGACTTTTTTTTTACTGAAAAAATTACTCGTAATATACCCTAAACGCAAGTTTATATTCCTCAAAATCGG
This sequence comes from Zelleria hepariella, assembly GCA_949319315.1. NCBI lineage: Eukaryota > Metazoa > Arthropoda > Insecta > Lepidoptera > Yponomeutidae > Zelleria > Zelleria hepariella. Next base: position 18,946,176 of record OX439381.1, read on the forward strand.
TTTATTTGCAGGTAAATAGCTCTTATCGAAATAAATAGTATTTTTTTGACAAATTAGTTTGTTGGTTACTGAAGAAAGGAGTTTTAAATTGAAATTGTTTATTTATCACAAACATGACTTTTTTTTACTGAAAAAAATACTCGTAATATACCCTAAACGCAAGTTTCTATTCCTCAAAATCGGTTTATTTGCAGGTAAATAGCTCTTATCGAAATAAATAGTCTTTTTTTGACAAATTATGTTTACTAATATTAAATTACATTTCGTTACTAAAAGAACTTGCAATTACAGAAAATTAATGAACAGTGAATACATTTTTCACCTTTCGCTCATATGAAGGTAGCGAATTAGCCAAGCCACATATATTTTAACTAAGGTGTAGAGTTTGTGAAGTTAGGGCTTGTAGAGTTAGGGCGTGTAGAGTTAGAAGCTTGGCTCTACATGAGATCTGATGGCTTTTTGACAGTGTGAGGTGTATGGTCTCGTCTTGGCAACATTTTTTATATGAAATGTTTTTGGTGGGATTGAGGTCTTGAGGACTAGCAACTGTGCGGATTTTTTTACAGAATATAACTAAGGCCTTTGCATCTACGTAATGAGATGATTTATACAGCGTCCAGTGGCACCTTCACTCACACTAGATGGGCGAAGAGACCACTCGACGATGTAGTGCCTGGGACATTGGCACTAAAGATAAAGCACACTCGTAATTGAATCATTTACAAAGGCCAGACGAAAAATACAAAGGCATGCCATCGAATGTGTTTTTTATGGTATAAATTTTGCTCAAAACTGTTTCCACCTGTTTTCCGAATAAACATTGGTACAGCGCCCGCAGCCCTCAAACGTGCGGAAAACCTTCGTGGAAAACCTTTTGAGTTCTCATTACCTTTCGTTCGCGGTGAGAATTTACAAATTTTATTTCGGAAACTATCCTTTATTATATTACCTAATGGCGTGAGCTACCCCGCTCAACATACCTGGTACTTTTCTGTTTCTTGCCAAGCGAAATTAATCGAGTGAAAATAGGCCTTTGCATCTACGTAGTAGGTAATGAGATGATTTATCCAGCATCCAGTGGCACCTTCACTCACACTAGATGGGTGAAGAGACCACTCGGCGCTGTAGTGCCTGGGACATTGTTTTTATATGGATTAGGCTTGCCCACAACTATCCTGACAGCTTAGTCGGCCAAGCCCACAGGAAAGACAAGTCAATACGTGTGGAGCCAACTAAGTCGCGGGTTTACTCACGATGTTTTCCGTCACAGTTATCGAGTGGTATTGTTACTACAAATTCACAAATGTACGTAATTTTGAAATTAAACAAAGTCATAGATACATCCCCGCACCGGGAATCGAACCTGGGACCTCTTGCTTCAGAGTCCACTGTGCTACCCACTAGACCACCACCACTTCAAGGCCCATCGTCATTATATTTAAGAGTTATCCTCTTATCGGTGCAGCATTTTCCGCGCACTTCGATCTCAGGCCAGTTCCTTTGCAGCCTTCTACGTCACGACATCCACCTTCTCTTTAATTTGGTCAAAGTAGCTTCTCCGTGGCCGTCCTCTACCTCTCTTTCCTTCTATCTTTCCTTCTATTACGTTAGTTATGAATTTGTCTTGACTTCAAGGCCCCTGAGTGTCATAATAATAAAGACCTTTTTCAGTTCAACAGCATGACGTGGAGCCTGCCGGCCGTGGTGTGCGACTGCTACATCGCGATGGACGTCACGTGCTCCACCTCCAGCATATTCAACCTCGTCGCTATCTCTGTCGATAGGTAACAATCTAGAGGAAACGCGGGGGGCCGCTGCTCCATACAAAAAGGGAGACCTGTTGCCTCCCTGGATAATTATTTTATTTAAAATAATTAAAATAAGAAAAAAAGGAAAACATAGGAACATGGCAGAGGTACATATAAATTGAATGGCATAAACATATATTATTTTAAATAATTATTTAGGGAGGAAATAGGTCTCCCTTTTTTATGGAGCAGCGGCTACCCGCGTTTCCTCTTAAAGCGCCTTAAGAGGAAACGCGGGTAGCCGCTGCTCTCTTCAAATATCTATATCTTCAAAACCTTTACGAATCTCAACACAAAACTGGCTGTTTTAAATAAGTCTCACCTAATTCGAGGGTTTGATATGTGAACATTTTAGATTTTTTTAATGTATTTGATACAGGAATCGATTTTGTGCATTTTTCTTTGCGCGCAGGCTAATTCACTATGCCCAGCGTCTTAAGCTTGGAAGATAGCAGCACGGCAGGAAATTCAAAATATTCACAGTTTTTTACATTTTGTAGCTAAACTGAGCTATTTTTGTTCAGCAATTTTTCATTCACGGCACTAACATAATATTCTTTTCATTATCGTTAACAATAGAACAACAAAAATGCAGCCGATTATGTGTTCTGGTCTTCAACGAGTTTTTTGGGCAGTACCACTGCTTTGTCGACCAGAAAACATAATCGGCTGAATTATTGTTGTTCTGTTGTTTACAATAATGAAAAGAATACTTTATAGTAATTTATAGTATAGTAATACTACTTATGTTATTTCTGTGAACGAAAAATCGCTGAACAAAAATAGCTCAGTTTAGCTTTAAAATTGAAAAATAACTGAAAATTTAGAATTATTCGCGGCTGAATTACACCGGGGCAACACTGTGCGACATTGCGGCATGCCACAAGGCCGCATGCTACAAAGTAAAAAATGTCGCATATTGTGGCAAGAACCGTGCAGCATGGGGCAACACCTTGATCTTGATCCTTGATTCTTGATCTTTACTTGATCAGACATATTCTATGGTGTATCACCTCGAGCATTGTAGGTAATTTAAAAAACAAACAAATGATAAATGGGACTATGCTCTGCTAAATACTGTGTATGCATGTTCAGCATGCCTCGGTTTTTCGGACTGACTAACTTCAAGAGACTGTGACAAGTTGCAAATACACGTAAACTGAACCACGTCATTGTCTCCTTCCAGATACATAGCAGTAACCCAGCCAATCAAGTACGCGAAACATAAAAGCAACGGCCGAGTGTGGTCCATGATAGCCGTCGCGTGGCTGGTCTCCGGCGCCATTGGATCCCCCATAGGTGAGATGCATCCTATCTATCATATCTATATATCTATCTATCCAATCCATAAATAAAACCCACTGCTGGGCACAGGCCTCTTCCCTTTCACGCCAAACCCCTCGGTTCAATGCCTATCTCGTCCATTTTCCTCCCGCTATATTGACAATGTCATCGACCCATCGAGCTTTCGGTCTACCCACCGACCGTCAACCCATTCTAGGCCACCATTCCGTGACTGCCCTAGTCCACCGTCCGTCGTCCCGCCTAGCCAGATGCCCTGCCCAACTCCACTTTAATCTTAAGATTCGCGCGCCCACATCTTCGACTTTGGTCTTTTGCCGAATATCTTCAATGAATGCATCATCTTGTGTATTATGTTGCAGTCCTGGGGCTAAACTACACGCCTGACCGAGTGGAAGACCAGTGCCTCTTCAACAGCAGAGACTACGTCATCTACTCGTCACTGGGATCCTTCTACATTCCCTGCATCATCATGATGTTCCTGTATTATAGGATTTTTAAGGTACGTGGTTTGAATGATGTCCCTTTTAAAAGTGAGGGCCGATTTAATCATCGTTGCACCTTGATCCAACTTGTTTCTAGACCAGAAGAGCACGGCAGAGAAGAACAGGAAAAAATGGGGGGTATAGACGACAACAAACTTACATTAGTGCGTTTGTCCACCGCAGCCGTCGTCACCGGGACGTCACCTGAAACGAGATGACGGCGCCGAAGTGGTGATACAATTACTATGGCTGCCTGTGTACCACACACCCATCAACCCATATTGCTTCTTCGGCGCCGTCATTTCGTTCTCAGCGACGTCCCGGTTATGGTACTGCGGTAGACCAACGCCCTGTTCTTCACATAGCTCTCTTCTTCACATCTCTTCTCATTCATATATGTATTGCGCGTTGCGAACCTCATGTGGACCGAGCGAGGACTCGCGAGTATCCCGATTTGAGTCAAACATACTTCATTTCACTTCATAGACGTAATAAGCTTCACTTCACTTAGCTTCACTTCACTTCACAAAAATTTACTCAACCATTCAACCTAGCTTAATTTCCACAGGCAATCAGGCAGCGCGCCAAGAAGCAGCGTTCAGCCAAGAAGTCAGCTTCATCAGCGCTGGGGTCAGCTGTCTCCAGCACCGCCGTGGTGATAGAGAACGTGGCGCACACCAAGCGGCTGGACGGGCCCGAGGAGAAGACCAACACCGCCTCCGGCAGCAACGAGGAGGAGGATGATGACACGTTGGTAGCGCCATCCATAAATCCACCCGTTCCCTCCACGCAGCCGGGCTAGGATCACAGCCATAGACTAGGCTTTCATTGAACGAGCGAGCGAAGCGGGAGAAGTAAACTGGATAGTGTTTTACAGCAGAAGTAAAACCCCTCAATGCAGCTAGGCTAAGATTAACTAGGCATTAGACCCTTGTCTTTGCCTTTGTCTACAGTTTCATTATCTCCACGGTAACCGAAGTCTAAGACAGCCATATTAGCCCTACTGAAGATTGTAACTATGCATATCATAATGAAGATAGTGGAGAGCTTGAGATATATCACTCATGAATCGCTCTCGCTTCAGAATCAGTTTTAGTCCCAAAAGCGTTTTGAATTCCCAATCAATTTTGGAGATAGAGATTTGGATTTCTGCATTGTATTCGAAACGGGTCGAATCGCGATTGGTTTTTAGGCAAATTAATTACCTTATTTATCCCGACGTTTCGGCCGCGTTACAGCTGCCGTGGTCGCGGGTAGACAATGGGTTCGCGCGTTTCGAATACAATGTTTAAATATCGCGAATCATTAAAAGTGAATATTTGGATTTCTGGTCTCTCAATTCTGGTAATAGCGACTTTAGGGCCTAGGACCTAAGGCGCAGCCAAGAAGTCCACCTCCTTGTCGCTGGGCTCAGCTGTCTCCAGCACCGCCGTGGTGATAGAAAACGTGGCGCACCCCAAGTGGCTGGACGGACCTGAGGAGAAGACCAACACCGCCTCCGGCAGCAACGAGGAGGAGGATGATGACACGTTGGTAGCGCCATCCATACATCTATCCATAAGACCCAGCCGTTCCCTCCACGCAGCCGGGCTAGGATCACAGCCATAGACTAGGGTTTTATCTACAGATATATAGGTTTTCTCTACAGCAGCCTAGATAAAGCCGTGCCATATAAGGGCTACTGAAGATGGAAACCAGAATTGTCATGAACAAATCCTGTCCAGATTCAGTCCAAAAATGTTTTTTCTAATTTCATTAATGGTTATAGCTAGACACAAAAACTACAATAGCTAGAAGCTAGATAGCAGCAACTCAAGACGCCACCGCTCAGTAAAAGATTTCAGATTTCTCAACCCTGGCAATAGCTACTTTAAGCCTAAAGACCTAGAACTTAAGTCTCCATAGCAGCGCTAGTGTAACAACTCCGCTCCTCATCGATGGGGTCAACTATAGCAACTTTAGGCCCTAGCACCTAGATCTTAAGAGTCTAAAACAGAGCTGGTGCAAGAAATCTCGTTCCTCGGGTCCTGAGGTCACGTAGAGTGTAGCTCCAGAGCCAAAACGACATTAGAGTCAAGGCATCCTAAAAAAAAGTAAGATGTAACCTGTATAATTGTACATGTCCCACTAGCTGGCCAAAGGTCCTAAAGCCGTTCAAAAATGTAATATTCACAGATGTACAATTTATAACCCTGAACTTTTCTCTTCCAGTAGTGACCGTACGGAGATGGGCGCCTTCGTCGAGGAGCTGGTGCACACGCGGTCCGCCAGGTTCATGCTGGCAGCTGTGGTAGAGGAGACTGGCCTGTGAGCATAACTTCCCTTCTATCTATCTATCCAGCCTAAGAATGAAGCCCACTGCTTAGCACGAGGACGAGGTCTGCCAATAGAACCAAGCGAAATGTATTTCCGCATTGGTACGGTCAGCAACAGTCACAGATAGGTACCTCATGGCAGCTCTTACCGCGCGTGCCATAAGGGCGCCAATCGAACAAAAAAGGGTATCCTAGCGTGTGGCTGACCATCAATTGAAATACACTGCTAGAATATCCAACAAAAGGACTGTTTTTTTTTTCATAGCTATCACTTTTTCTTTTTTACGGAATGATTTACTTTAGTTAGACTGACGGCTGCGAAAAGCAAAATTAAAATTAAATGTAGTCCGTGGTCTTCCGATTCCTTCACCTTTTAGCTTTTGTGCACAATTGACCTATTTTCTTTCTGATCGAACGAGCGAGCGAATCGAGAAAAGTACTCCGAGTCTACTGGCACAATCCGGCGTTTGTTTGTATGTATGTTTATATGTATTTTTTGTATGTATGTTTGTATGTATGTATGAATGTTCGTTCGACGATAACTCGAATAAATTTAGTCGGATTGTCAAGAAATTTGGTAGGCGAGTAAATGAGGATAAGATAATTATTAAGTTCGGACATGAGCCAAATCAGTTGAGTGGTTGCTGAGTTATGGGGTCGCGAGTTTGGGGCGAACCACAAGTAATAATTTATGTCATTTGTTACTTCCACAGAATAATGGCCAACCTAGCCTCGCCGATACCGATGATGGACCCGCACACGAACAACGACTCGGGCTATGCCCCGTCGAATATCGACGGCGACACGAAAGAGCACACCCCTCCCCCCTCCCCCCACCCCCCGGACGAGAAGAGAGCGGAAGAGAAGGAGAAGGAGATCAAAGGGGAGAAGAGTGAGGGGGAGAAAAAACCGGAGCTAAAGTGAGTAGAGTAGTTTTACCACTTTTTGTTTTTTTCTAAAGCACTAACCTGGCAACATTTTAAAGATTTTTTTCTAGGTTAAAAACTTTGCTCGGGACGGGACTGGACTTGAACCTACCTTTTGCATACCGTGCAGGCGCCCCCCGCGAATTTGAAGCAAAAATGACGGGGTATTATTATTATTTTTTATTAATTCAGTAGTTTTTCGTACAACTTTCATCATATCGAACAACAACACACATTAAAAATTAACGCCATGATCAATATGGAATACTCACGATGAATACCATTCGACGCGCAATTAAGCAATACGTTAATTAATGGCCACCCATTAAATTCTCCCGATTTTCAATCAAAATACAGCGCTCGAATACGTCGATATCAACATGACACAATTTCCATCGAGATAAGCAACTGAAATGGCTCTTCTCGGGGCCCTACCCAGGATATTGTAACGGTGCACACAACCGTTCATATAATCCGTGCGGAATCAGAATGGGATAATACCTTTTGGAACTGAATCGAAAATGACAGTTCGCGAGTAGCGTCAGTAAAAAAAATGTTAGTTCTACGTTCTATCATAGGGTTATGAAATTGGAAATACACAAAAATGTTTGATGGTTGTAATCTAAAAGGATTCAATGTTATTGCATTAATTGAATAAAACGTGATAAAACTCGAGCAGACACACACGCGCACAGAAAACAAAAGGAATTTTCGACGCGAGTTTTCCATAGACAACTAGAGTTTGCCGAAATGCTGACGCTACAGGACCGCGAGCTTCTCAGTTCCAAAAGGTATTATCCCATTCTGATCCCGCACGGCTTAGACCTCATTTCACTTAATACTTCATACATTTACTCTCGACCTTTAAATTTTTTTGTCATCTATCAGATTCATTTAATTTTAACCTAAAGTAAAAAAGAAAACGAGAAATTATAGAAGAAGGATGGGTACAAAGGTAATGGTTGCACCTTTAAAATATTATGTTCAGACACTGACAGCAGGGTGGCCCCAAGAAAGCTAGACCCCTGGGGCTGAAGCTTTTAAGGCGCTGTGCATAGTGAATCGCCCGCGCGCAACGAAAAATGCACAAAATCGTTTCCTGTAACTAATACACAAAAAAAAAACGAAAATTTTCACATATCAAACCCTAGAATTAGTTAATTAGTTGATTAGACCTATCTAAAACAGTCAGTTTCGTGTTGACATTCATAAACGTTTTGAAGATATTTTTGATGAAAAAAAATAGGCGGCGCACTTTTTTTCAAACAATATATCTTGCAATCTGTTATGGTTATCAACACAAAACTGGCTGTTTTAGATAGCTCTCACCTAATTCTAGGGTTTGATATGTGAACATTTTCGATTTTTTTAGTGTATTTGATACAGGAATCGTTTTTGTGCATTTATTTTGCGCGCGGGCTAATTCACTATGCCCAGCGCCTTAAACGACATAAACTAGTAGTTCGCCCCGAACTGTCAACTCGCGATTTGTAACTTTTTCTAACACCATTCGCGCAGGCGCGCGCGCATTGCTTATCATCTTTACAACCCCATATAATATCTGTATGACGGACGGACTAGCCATTCTTAAGGCGCCGTGCATAGTAAATCGCCCGCGCGCAAAGAAAAATGCACAAAATCGATTCCTGTATCAAATGCACTAAACAAATTGAAAATGTTCACATATCAAACCCTAGAATTAGGTGAGACCTATCTAAAGCAGCCAGTTTCGTGTTGACATTCCTAAACGTTTTGAAGATATTTTGCTTCAAAAAAAATAGGCGGCGCACTTTTTTTCAAGCAAAATATCTTGCAATCTGTTACGCATCTCAACACAAAACTGGCTGTGTTAGATAGGTCTCACCTAATTCCAGGGTTTGATATGTGAAAATTTTCGATTTGTTTACTGTATTTGACAGGACTCGATTTTGTGCATTATTCTTGGCGCGCGGGCTATTCACTATATCATCTCTGAGCGCTTCCATGCTTTGGAAGGCACGTTAAACGATTGGTCCCAGTTGTTGATGTCAGAGGCCCTTTGGGCGGCCTAAGAACTTTGACATCAGGGGTGGCCATTATACTGTAAGAGACGGCACTGTAATAAGAAGATAATTTTGTAGGAACATTGGAAAATAATAATGGTTTTACTTTAACACTTACTTTTATTGATAGCCAGAATAGTTTTGACTCCGTTCGAAAATCATTATTAATTGAGTTTCTCTATATGTATTTCGGAACACCAAAATATCAGAAAATATCACCTAGCCCCGAAAGATCAATCACAGTTTAAACTCAGACCATAGATTAAACCTCGCATTTTGTATGAAAATTTATCGACAGATAGGTTATAAACTAGCCTTTTTGGTTTAAACTGTGATTGATCTTACGGCACTCAAAAAGCAGTTGAGTTGACGCTAGGTGTTCGTTCTGACAACACGTAGTCATCGCGCGCCAACAAATTACCGGTCCAACTGCTAACCAAATAGTGATGGGTCACAGTATCGATAGTTGGGAGTATCGATATCGTCGATAGGCAACGTGACATAATGGATAAATATCTGAGCCGGAGCTCGTCCACCTCTAGCCTGCCAAGCAAACGTCCACGTGATGAGGCTGCAGATGACTGGCAGCAGCCCAAAAGACCAGCTACTCCAAGAGGCACTAATGACAGGCCTGGAGTTCCTGTTTCCAACCGCTTCAGCCGACTGGCTGTAGAGCCAACCAGCCTGTTACCGGAACCACTTCGCAACGCGGTAACTAAAAGGAAGAACCCGAGCCGAATTCCTCCCATTGTAATTGAAATGCAGGGAGACTGGACTCATGGTGAAATCAAGGATACAATCGAAAAATATGATAAAAAATTCCATCTTCAATATAAAGGGAAAAATAAGGTGGCTGTTCAATGCTACTCCTCCGATGCACACCAAGCTGTCAAGGAAGGACTGCGGACTGAAAGCATGCCATTCCATACATTCACTCGTAAGGATGAAAAAGCGGCCAAAGTTGTTATAAGAGGACTTCCTGAGTACTTTGAAGAAACTCTAACAGATGAATTGAAAACCCTCGGCTTTGAAGGGGTAACGGTAACTAAATTGATCTCACCAACGAGGCAACCCATGCCTTGTCCTCCCTTCCTGGTTCAACTCCCGGCGGGAACCGACGTGGCAAAGTTTCGTCAAATTAAGTACATAGGCAACTGCGTCATCGAAATAAGACGTTTCAAATCAAATGCCACAGCAGGTACTCAATGCTACCGATGTCAAAACTTTGGACATGCATCACGAAATTGTAACCTGCCAGCCAGATGTGTTAAGTGCACTGAATCACACGCTACTAAGGATTGCCCTAAAAAAGATCGAAGCAACCCTGCTCGCTGCTGTAATTGCCAAGAAGAGCATCCAGCCAATTTCGTAAAATGCACCGAACGCCAAAAATACCTCAACAGGGTAAACGAAAGACGTGCCGACCCTAGACCCACTATCCAGAATCAGCCGGAAATGCCTGCTATCCAGTCACATACACAATTTCCTGCGATCCAGAATAAGAAAACACGCCCCCCAGTAGTTCCAACCACGCACGGCGAGACATGGACCAACACAACCAAATATGCTCAGCCAGATGGAACCCCACCATTGCAAAACTCACATAATCAAGATCGTGATCCTGCTACCAAGGAGATGTTAGACATTTTGGTTAAAATAAGGAACCTAAAAAGTCAATTCGTTAAATGTAAGACAGTGCTAGATAAGGTAGAGCTGATTCTATCCCACTTAGATCATTATGTCTAATTCATCTGAGTTACGACTGCTCCATTGGAACGCTGATGGCGTTAGCGGTAAGCAGACTGAGCTCCTAGATTTGGTGAGTCACTTGTCTGTCGATATTGTAGCTGTAAACGAAACTAAGCTAACTCAACGCTTAATCTTTAACTTTCCTGGGTACACTTGTCATAGATCTGATAAACACCCGAGCGGGAGAGGGCAAGGTGTCGCATTATTAGTCAAAAACGATCTAACACATTCAGTTGCTAATAAACCCTTAACACAAAATCTTGAACTTACAGGTATTAAACTTAACTGCAAGAATTGCAATATAACAATCTTCTCTGTGTATCAGTCCCCCAACTTGCCATTAATAACTAATGACATCGACCTACTGCTTGAAACTGATAGCCAAGTACTCATCATGGGCGATCTAAATGCCAAGCATGATCACTGGTCTCCCGGCGACATGAATATCCATGGTGTCGACCTCTTTAATCACATGCTTGACCATGAGTATATAATCTATGCGCCTACCGGTCCTACTCTAACTCACTATCGTAGCGAGCTGAGTCCTTCATCGCCCGATCTTGTTTTGGCAAATAACATTTATAATATTGAGGATGTACAGGCCATCCCAGCACTCTCATCAAACCACTTGCCCGTATTCTTCCGTATTAAGATCGCTCATGAACGAAAAAGAATTACACGTCACAATTTTGCTAAGGCAGACTGGACTGGCTATCGTGCATCCTTAAATACAAATACAACGCTCTCCTCAATTGTTCTTAAAACGACGAACGCAATCGACGATGCTATCGTCAGTCTTACCGAGAACATAGGCTTGGCTAAAGATGCTTCTGTACCACTGACGACTGTAAAATTTGCCCCTTTGCCGCTACCTCGTAAAGTGAAAAGACTAATGAAATATAGAAACAGACTTCGTAGATATGACCAAAATACAACAGATTTGAATTCACGCAAATGCTTACACTCACAAATAAATTTTCTAAACAAAAATATTAAACAGGGCATAAAGCAACACAATGACTCCTTGTGGACGAATAAATTAAAGAAAGTAGACAATCCCGGAACTGACCTATGGCGTCTGGCTAAAAGTATAAAATCCCCTTGTAACTCTGCTATAATACCACCTCTAAAGAGTAGTGAAGGCTCCTTAATAAATACTCCTAAAGAACAGTGCGAGGAACTCGCTATAGGCTTCCACCAGAACATGTGCCTAACTACTGACTGGCATTGTGAGGAAACCGAAAATATAGTTAGAGATTCGATAGCACAATTTAGTTCCAATAAATGTACTAACAATTCATTTCAGCTTGTCCACCCAAGCGAACTGTGGAAGTATATACGAAAGTTAAAATTACGTAAAGCTCCGGGACAAGATAATATTAGTAACAGTCTAATAAGAAATATTCCCCAAAAAGTTGTAGTTCTCCTTACTAAAATCTTCAATTCTTGCTTATCACTTGCATACTTCCCATCGGCGTGGAAAGTTGCCAAGGTGATAGCTATCAAAAAGCCTGGTAAGGATGAGTCTATCCCGACTAGCTACCGACCCATAAGCCTTCTGCCGTCATTGGGGAAACTGTTTGAAAAGGTCATTAATACGCGACTGCTGAAATTTTCCCAAAAACTCATCATAAATGAGCAATTCGGATTCCGAAATGCCCATTCAACAGTCCAGCAGCTAGCCAGGGTCGCTGAAAAGGTTGCCCACAATCTTAATATTGGCCATTCGACAGGCATGTTTTTATTAGACATTGAAAAGGCGTTCGATACTGTCTGGCACAAAGGTCTCCTACATAAACTAATTGCCAACAATTTCCCCCCTTCATTAATAAATATTATAGATTGCTACCTTACAAATAGAACCTTCAAGGTTCATGTTGCCGACCAGTCCTCTTCTTGTTGTGTTGTTCCCGCGGGCGTCCCTCAGGGTTCAATTTTAGGTCCCCATTTATTTTTATTATATCTTAACGATATTCCTGTCCAAACTAGAACTAGCTTAGCGTGTTTCGCAGATGACACTGCATGTTTCACGTCTTCAAAAGATTTTGACCTCATTATAGAACGCTTACAACTAGCAATATGTAAGCTTTCAGAGTATTTTTCTAAGTGGAAGCTCAAACTTAATACGACTAAAACGGAGGCTATCATTTTTACGCGTAAACGCCGACTATCGTCCAAAACACTAAAAATTGATGGTCACTCTATACGTTGGAGCAAATCTGTTAAATATCTTGGCCTTATTCTCGATAAAAAACTAAACTGGAATGAACACATCCTTCAAACTAGAATTAAAGGAAAAAAGGCTTTTAATGCACTTAGTCCGCTACTTAACAGACGGTCTGTCCTGAGCAGTCGAACAAAAATATCCATATACACTACCTTGATAAGACCGTGTATAACATACGGATGCCCTGTCTGGAGCAATACTTCTAAAACTAATCTCAATCAATTACAAGTAATCCAAAATAGAGCTCTAAAAATCGCATTTAACACAGCTTTTAGAACAAACCTTATTAAGTTACACGAAAAAAAGAATGTACCAAGACTCTTTGAATATATTTTAAAACTAACTAAGAAATTCTTTCTCATCAATAATATAAATCACCCAAATAACTTAATTGCATCCATAGGTAAGTCTCGACCACATGATTCGAAACATCGATATAAATATGTCACTAAGCTGCCCCATCACTACACGCTCGAGCCCATACCTACGTTCGGCAAATGACGAGCGACAGGGAACGACCGGTTTCGTTAACCGCTAGCGCGAGCTTGACGTTGCGCCTACCTAACTGAACAAATATCCACAAGGAATTCACCTAGCTCTCCGACCCGGTAGTCCTCTCTCTTGCTTTGCATCGAGCTGCCGAAGCTCACTAGTCTGTCTCTCTGATCCAGGTAGTTGAGATGCAAGTGGTCTGATGTCGTTTGTTTAGAAAATCGACTAGGTACTCGAAACTGCAATAGTTATTTGTGTAACTTATTTCTGCCCTATGTATAAGTTAAATGATTGTTTAAAGGAACACTCTAATTTGAAGTCATCCCACATGAAAAATGTGCGGACGGAGTTGTCGCCTTCGCTGTCGAACGGAAACCGTAGCGTAAAACTCACGATAGGGGCACGGGGACGAGTTAAAACTCGGAACCGCACTCTGGCCGCTGAGTCTGCTTACCGCTTCACACTTATTTTCATCTACCCTCCTACTTGATAGGCAAGTAGGTTGAAATAAAGTCGAACTTACATAAAAATATTATAATGTATGACCTATCTGGCCATACTATCCCAATCGCCAGATTACGTACCTTGCTAGGTATTTATAAATGTACATTATTTACAAAATGTGCATACTGTTATTTATCACCTGATGAAATAGTTATTTAGCATATAAGTACTTACGTAAGATTTGTGTATCATTATATAAGTTTATAATAGGCTAACCTACTTAGCCCGATAAACGAAGTTAATTAAGGTTTGTTTTTGCCCAGGACTTAAATTTACACTAGGTTAAAAACACTGTATAAAAATTATTTTCAATAAAGAACTTTAAAAATCAAAAATCAAATCAATCACTCAAAAAGCAAACCATAAACCGTTCATCCGCAGTGATGAAGGAGAGGTGTGCAATCTTAGTCCGGATAACCAATCAAAATCCTAGAATCCTATCCCTATTTCGCCTCAGGGAAACCCAAAACCTAGAATAATTAGTCTCTTTGATCCCGCCGGACTTCTGACTCGGTCGTCATTTCAAAGGAAACTAGCATAAAATGGCAATGGCACCAAAATATAAAGATAAAATGGAGCTTACCATTTCACATCCATCACACACAAATATTATAAACGAAAAAGTTTGTTTGGATATTTGGATGCTTGTTATCAACGCTAAAACGGATTAGGATATAGAGATAGCTTTATATACCTACCAGAATATAATACATAAGTTTTACATTACTCGCTTTTTCCCGTAACTTCGTCCGCGTTTACATCGATAGCGAGGAAAATATAGGGAACTTTTGACAAACGCGACGAAGTCGCGAGCAAAAGCTAGTATAAATATAAAACGTAGCTTCAGCTTTTTTGTCAACCAGGGACCTTAGCCTGTAACGCAATGGTGTATCGATGGCGCCCCAAATAGAAGGACAAAACCGGGATTTCCTCGTTTTTCTCCTACAACCAGCGAACTAATCCTCTAGAATTAGAATCAGAATATTCTTTCCTACAAAAACATTACAAGAACCGACAGCATTAATAAATCGTAATTAAAGCCGTCAACCGGGAGCCCATTTTGGCACCATTGCGTTACAGGCTAATGGTCCGGCTACACGCTCCATCTTGCCTGTGAGCATGCCTGCACAAACCAGCTTGTTTAATTTACACTGCGCATGTATTTGCGGTAGCATGCGGTAGATTGCGCCAATGTGGACGCACAGTGTTCAGCGTAGAAGCTGGTTTGTGCAGGCATGCTCACAGACAAGACGGAGCGTGTAGCCGGACCACAAGGCCCCTGTTCCTGACAGCGGTGATATCAGTTTATATTAAATCAACATTAAATGCCGAGAGGAACCCGAGTACCAGGAACGAATTTATTAAAATTTCCCATTTAAATTATACTCACTGCAATCTGGGGGCACGGCAGTGCCCCCGCCAGGTCGAGCGCGAAGCAAACACTGCCGTACCATCCTTTACTGGAACCATTTCGCCGCATTTTCAGGCCCCTATTTGGGAACCTCTGGATAAGACCAGAACGCAGAAATTTTCGTCATCTAGTAAGCTATAATCACATACTTAAAATCCAAAATTTCAAGTCTGTAGGTCATTTAGTTCCGAAGTTAAGCGAAAGCAAAGTATCGCATTTATGACACACACTCACTCACTCACTCACTCATGATCATCATAATAGAACTAGTACTTCCCATAAACTCAGAGAGCTGAAATTTGGTACAGAGTTAGGGTTTAATGGCCACATAAAGGGAAAACTATAAAAACTAGGATAATCGAAGATCTGGAGTACCTGGTGACCCTGATTAGAAAACCCAAGAGCCCTAATAGAACTAGTACTTCCCATAAACTCAGAGAGCTGAAATTTGGTACAGAGGTAGGGTTTAATGGCCACATAAAGGGAAAACTATAAAAACTAGGATAATCGAAGATCTGGAGTACCTGGTGACCCTGATTAGAAAACACAAGAGCCCTAATAGAACTAGTACTTCCCATAAACTCAGAGAGCTGAAATTTGGTACAGAGTTAGGGTTTAATGGGCACATAAAGGGAAAACTATAAAAACAAGGATAATCGAAGATCTGGAGTACCTGGTGACCCTGATTAGAAAACACAAGAGCACTAATAGAACTAGTACTTTCCATAAACTCAGAGAGCTGAAATTTGGTACAGAGTTAGGGTTTAATGGCCACATAAAGGGAAAACTATAAAAACTAGGATAATCGAAAATCTGGAGTACCTGGTGACCCTAACTAGAAAACACAAGAGCCCTAATAGAACTAATACTTCCCATAAACTCAGAGAGCTGAAATTTGGTACAGAGTTAGGGTTTAATGGCCACATAAAGGGAAAACTATAAAAACTAAGATAATCGAAGATCTGGAGTACCTGGTGACCCTGATTAGAAAACACAAGAGCCCTAATAGAACTAGTACTTCCCATAATCTCAGAGAGTTGAAATTTGGTACAGAGTTAGGGTTTAATGGCCACATAAAGGGAAAACTATAAAAACTAGGATAATCGAAGATTTGGAGTACCTGGTGACCCTGATTAGAAAACACAAGAGCCCTAATAGAACTAGTACTTCCCATAAACTCAGAGAGCTGAAATTTGGTACAGAGGTAGGGTTTAATGGCCACATAAAGGGAAAACTATAAAAACTAGGATAATAGAAGATCTGGAGTACCTGGTGACCCTGATTAGAAAACACAAGAGCCCAACCAAACTATTATAGATCGACATATACCGCCCTTACAAAAAATATTCAACTTGATGGGCCGCTTCATTTGATGTCAAAAATCGAAGATCTGAAGTATCTGATGTAAGAGATTCTACTATTGGTACATAAAAATACTCGAACATTACACAAATTAAAAAACTGTTTCCAATAAGAAAATCTAATGAAATAAATCAATATGCCCACGTTTCTACAAAAAGAAGTGAAATCCCACCAAAAACATTCTGTAAAAAACTAGCCAGGTCTCGATGGAGCTGCTTGCTTATCTCTAAAAAGTAATGAAATCTAGACAAAGTCGTGCCAAGTCTAAGGTTCCTTACTGCGATTTCTTTAGTATTATAGTTAATGTTGTGTGACTTGGCCGTTGAAGGGTATACAAGGGTACAAGACACCATTGCACCAATCTGACGCCAGAACCGCTTGTGTACCCTTCAACGGCCAAGACACACAACATTAACTATAATACTAAAGAAATCGCAGTAAGGAACCTTAGACTTGGCACGACTTTGTCTAGATTTCATTACTTTTTAGAGATAAGCAAGCAGCTCCATCGAGACCTGGCTAGTTTTTTACAGAATGTTTTTGGTGGGATCTCTTTTTCTCGGAGGCATCTCAACGATCTTATCCCGGAAGTAGCGGTTAAATATTTCATTTATTGTCGTTTAAAGTCTCGTTTGAAGTAAATAAAAAATATCATTAAAAAAAACGGTAGATAGGGCATTATCTGAGAATTTAACAATAAAATTAAAAGCACTGCACATTTTATACAGGGGGTTTCATAAAGGTCACGCGTATATATTTTTACTCAAAAAAGCTCGTAATGTGGACATTAATTCGACAACCTTCTTTGAGCAAAGTCGGACTTGCGGGCTACTTGGATTAGGCGCCAGAAAAGTTGTATGGAATTTCATTAATGTCTTGTGTTTTGCGGCCAGAAAAACATTAATGTCGAGTTTTGTTTCATAAATAGAACTCAAACATCAGGTGCAAAAAGTATTTATTTAGAATTAGGCTGTATGGGTACTGGCAGTCGACACATTGCACAGAAAAAAAAAGCGCGGCCATATTGTTTTCGACTTTTCGCGCGTTGTTCGAAGTGATTTTTTTCTGTGTTTTTGTTGAAAAAGTGAACTCTCAAAGCGACGAATCCTCGGATTTAATGTGTTTAACACCGCCGGACATTCAAAATCAAGCGAAATTAGTAATTGGAAATTTATTGCCACCGAAGTCAAAAGAAAAATACAAGCAAGCTTACCAACAAAAAGTTTGCGGAATGGAAAATCGACAAAAAGTACTTAATCTACGACAAATGGTAAGCTAATTAAATTACTATGTTAATTACTATTCTAATTAATATTTTAATTACTCGCATTGTTTGAGTAAAGCACTATACAAGCCTTGGTCTGCAATGAGTGCGCTTCTGGCCACGCTATGATTGCCTCGAGCTTAGCTTAGCTACGCTCTCGGCCCTCAAGTTTGGTCATCATTGCAGCCCTTGCTGGCCGCGCTATAAAGGCCTCGGCCTTCGGTCTCGGCCTTCATTTCAGCTTGTCCATCAAGGGCTGCAATGCTGACCGCACTGTGAGGGCCTTGAGCTGCGCTACGCTGCGCTCTGTCGGCCATCAAAAGCGCGCCAGAAACGCACTCATTACAGATCGCGGCAGTAATGTACTATTTTTACATTGTTACCTCAGAACTTATTTCTACGTGAACCGATTTTGATCATTATTTTTTTGTTTGAAAGGGTATGATTCCGATGTGGCCCCATAAACAAATGGTAAAGATCTGATGAAGAACTCCGGAGATGAAGAACGGAACTCCTCAACGGGCAGCAGCAAATCACTCGGAATCAGCTTAATAACAGTGTACCTTTTCACAAGTAAAGACGGTTTTTATTTTGTTAATTTTGTATTATGCAGAGTGTTGTTTTGGTTAGTGACACCTGACTCAAGGAAGGCAGTTCTGCATGTAATTTGATATTACATTTGTTTTATAATAACCGTGACGTGCGGACACCCCCGGCCTTCCCAAAGCGCGCACGCGATCTGGCGCCCGATAATGCGAGCGCGGCCAGAAGCGTAATAGTATTTAATAATACTAAGGGAGGCCACAATGTTATGATTTCAGAATGCTATATTTTTCTTTTTGCTTCAGTATCGTGTAAATAATCAGCCCTGAGTCGGGTGTCACTTGACAAAACAACACCTTGTATTTCCTGCTCTTATCTCATTACTTGGATGGCGAGCAGTGGGCAGACATAGACATAGACATTTTTATTGAAAATATTCATTACAGGTCAGTACATTTTCGTGTCTATCAAATTAATCAACTAATGTCACAAAGTAATTACACAAAGAGTAATTTAAAATAAGTCAATTAATAATAATAATATTATAAGACCCATGAAATTAATGTCAAAATAAAATAAGTAAATTAATAATAATTATATATTATCATCAGACCTATGAAATTAATGTCAATAATTAAAACAATACATGTCAAAATAAATATCATAGTTTTCAAGGTGAATGAAACTATTCAAAAATTGTTTTTTTATCGACAAGTAAGAACTCATCGTAGCAGTAAAAACACTTCTCAACAAGCCATTTTTTCAATTTAGTTTTAAACTCTGACTCACTGTCCATGTTTGTGAGCAGCGGTGGGCTGCTGATGATGATGATGATGATATCATTACTTTCAATGCTAATCAACCTTATATTTTTAAAGAAGGCTGAATTTGATTTGACATACATTTAAACACTGGATTCCTGGAATACAGGGCAACCTAGTTCAGGATTCAGGGTATCACCTATCGATGAATCAATCATCCAGCCATCCTATGTGTTAACCCGTGTCATTAAAGAAAACATTTAGGATGGACTTCAAAACACTCGCCCTCTCGCTCTAATTAATACAGTCAAAGTGAGACGACGCTAGGTTTTTAACTCCGTCCTAAATGTTTTCTTTAATGACACGGGTTAAACCAAACATTTTAATTATGTAACTTTGATTGTTTTTGTGTCAATAAATTATTAATTATTATTATTATTTCTTCGCCAGAAAGAAGCTCAGTCGCATCGGCTTTGCGAGCAGCGCGACGGTGGCGACAGCCATGTCGACGCCGCGACGCCGCTTCAGGAGTGCCGCCTCCGCAGCCAGGTTCACGGGCATCTTCAGGGCCAACAGGAACGGGAAGCTCCGGGCCAAGTCCTTCGCTAAGAAGGAGAAGAAAGCCACGCAGACGCTGGCCATCGTTTTAGGTAAGCCACCACCACCATGGGCACTAGCAGATTTAGGGAGCTAAGTTATTGAACGAGCGAGCGAAGCGAGCGAAGTTTTCCGAGTCTACTGGAACAATCCGGCGTTTGTATGTATGTATGTATGTATGTATGAATGTTCGTTCGACGATAACTTGAGTAAATTTTGTCGTATCGTCATGAAATTTGGTAGGCAAGGTAAATGAGGCCATGAGAATTTTTAAGTTCGAACATGAGCCAAATCGGTCGAGGGGTTGCTGAGATATGGGGTTGTTAAGTTTATATGGGGTCACGAGTTCACAGTTCGGGGCGAACCACTAGTTATTTGAATAAAAACTGAAGGCATCTAGGTTGCTGTCCATTTGGAATATCATCATTGAACGAGCGAGCGAAGTTCTCCGAGTCTACTGGAACAATCCGGCGTTTGTATGTTTGTATGTATGTATGTATGTTTGTATGTATGTATGAATGTTCGTTCGACGATAACTTGAGTAAAGTTGGTTGGATCGTAATGAAATTTGGTAGGTAATCGTTAGTGGCAATAATATCTGAGCGCTTCCGTGCTTCGGAAGGCACGTTAAACCGTTGGTCCCT
Source organism: Zelleria hepariella (assembly GCA_949319315.1). Lineage (NCBI taxonomy): Eukaryota > Metazoa > Arthropoda > Insecta > Lepidoptera > Yponomeutidae > Zelleria > Zelleria hepariella. The sequence goes on from OX439381.1 coordinate 18,966,608, forward strand.
GTTGTTGTTGATTAATAACAATCGTTAAGCCATGTCAGAGACCCTTTGGGTGGCCTAAAAACTCTGACACCAGGGGTGGCCACTACCTCATACGATTACCTACCTATGAAATTTGGTAGGCGGGTAAATTAAATTAAAAGAATTTTTAAGTTCGAACGTGAGCCAAATCGGTCGAGGGGTTGCCGAGATATGGGGTTGTTAAGTTTATATGGGGTCGCGAGTTCACAGTTCGGGGTGAACCACTAGTTATCTTGTTCGTTCCCTGTCTAAAGGAGTATTTCGGCCACATATTTAGAAACAACAACAAGTAGGCACATCCTCCTTCAACTTATCATACAAGGCAAGATACCAGGCAGAATGCGACCTGGTAGACCCAAGATATCATGGATGCGAAATCTGCGCGAATGGTTCGGTTTGGGCAAAGCACCAGTAGGTTACACCTTGAGAAAAAGAGTTAGGACCCTTTGTAACGAGCTCCGTACGATATACAGAAACACACTTGATCGATACCACTCTACAAACTCTACATAGAAGGCACCTTCCACCGAATATCGGTAGTACGAAAAAATGGAAAGGCGATGCTTGATTTGCAGAGAGCACGGTTCGCCGAATAACGCTTCGAATAATGAATGGTTGATCGATACTGTTAGTTAACAGGTTGACCGTTAGTTAACAGAAAAAAAACTAGGCCTTTGCATATATGTAGTGAGATGATTTATACAGCGCCCAGTGGCACCTTCACCCACACTAGATGGATGAAGAGACCACTCGGCGCTGCAGTGCCTGGGACATTGTTTTAGATGGACGTAGGCTTGCCCAGCACCTATACCATCCTGACAGCTTAGCCGGCCTAGCCCACAGGAAAGACAAGTCAATACGTGTGGAGCCAACTAAGCCGCGGGTTTCCTCACTATGTTTTCCTTCACCGTTAGCGAGTAAGCAAAAGGTACCCGGTTCGATTCCCAGTGCGGACATGTATAATTTCAAAGTTACGTACATTTGTGAATTTTTTGTAGTTAACAGAAAACACGTTGTTTTCCATCGATACCCGAGAGGAAACTAATAACTCGGACACTAATATTTTGGAAGCCCAATTCGGACGTACGTTACAAAGAAGATAATGGTCAGTGTCTGCATTAGATTACTTCCACTAATGGTTTCACGTCGGATGAAGCCTGAAATCGCATGAATTCGGAAAATTAATGGATTTATTACAATCCCGGTCCCTGCTCTATCTAATCCTTAACTCGGTCTAGGTACGTTCGGCCACTGTCACAGATACCCCATGGCAGCTCTTACCGCGCGCGGCATAAGGGCGCCAATCGAACAAAAAGGGGTATCCTAGCGTGTGGCCGACTGTACAAATAAATATGATTTCGGTATTAGGTTGCCAACAACGGTTATGTAATTGTTGATTTTTTTAACCCCCGACCCAAAAAGAGGGGTGTTATAAGTTTGACCGCTGTGTGTGTGTGTGTGTATGTGTTTGGGTCTGTCTGTGGCACCGTAAACAAGTGAACCGATTTAGATGCAGTTTAAAAAAAAACATGTTTTCTAGCGAGTGTTCTTAGATACCTATGTTTTTATTGAAATTCAAATCAGCCGTTTATGAGTTATCCTAATTTGAAGCTGAAATATCGGGGGTATCGTACAATTTTCCTCTGCCGCACTCTCTTTCTGAGAGAAGGCCTTTGCCCAGATAGTGGGACATGTACACATGTATACTGGCTACTTCTTACATCTCCTTACGGAGCTCCTAATAATATCGATTATACCTAATTCCTATCCCTCGCATTCAATGAAAATCATTATGCACAAGAGAAATAATAAAATTATTTTACTACTCTATTGTACTGACTATCATTCGACACTATAAAACTACTCTAGGAATCACAAAAGGAAGGCTTCGTCGATTGCTTAACTTTTATTGTCGACCCTTGCAACACAGAGTACCTAAATAAAACAGAAGTTTCACTTCTTTCGCATTATAACCCGTGTTATTAAAGAAGAAAATTAGGATGAACTTCGAAACACTCGCCCTCTCGCTCTCATTTATACAGTCAAAGCGAAACAACGACGGTAGGTTTTTAACTCCGTCCTAAAATTTTTCTTTGATGACACGGGTTATACGAAGGTTCCGTTAGGTGGACTTGCATCAACTTTATTTGACAGTGGCAATAAAAGCATCCATGGATGAACTAATTTTTTTAGGGAATTTACTATACTCTATCCACGAAGACAAGTTAATATAGCGTTCTCTCTGTTACGTAATACCATACACATGACCAAGACAAAAAAAAGACAGTGGGCGAGCAGTCAGAAGGGTTTACCCTTCTGAATGCTCGTACAGACTGCGCTACTTTTTGCGAGAGTATTTAGCGAATTTGTATTTTTTTGTGACTGTCGTTTCTACGTATAAATAAATGCAGAAATAAATCAACAAGTGTCGTGTAAAAGCTAATTATCGTCTGCGATAAATCATTCACTAATTTCTTGAACAACCGCGCCAGAGCCAAATTTCATCAACAATGAACGATGAGTCCAAAGAACACGTCAGGTCACGGAACAATATCGATACTGATAAAATATGCAAAGCACACAGCGCGTCTGCACATCAAGTAGTTTCTTGTGATATCAGTGTTGAATTTTTTTTTTTAATCGGACTGAGAGAGAAAAGTGAGGAGTAAGAAAGCTCAACGCCTCTTCTTTATCACGCCAACCACCCCGGAACCACCTATTTGTTTAAGAAAAAAAATCGTATATTCTTTTTGGATGTGTTTTTTGCTGAGGGCGCTAGGGAACCATTTTCCCATACAAACGTAGTTCAGGTTTAATTTCTAAACTACAGGCTGGATTTTGCTGAAACTTGGTTTATATCAGTTGATGACTAATACGGAGGTTTGCAAATAGTTTTTATACTAAAAAAATAGCCTGAAATAAAATTAAAGCGATGCGTTTTTCGCGCTGAAAAAGGGGTTACTTTCAGCTGTTATTTACTTACATTATTACACTGTCTATTGGAGTCTAACTACTTTGGGAACATCAATAGTGTATTGTACTTGTCAGAAAAAAAAAGATTTTTGAAACAATAAAATGGAGAAATGGCAGCTGAACTACGAAAAAAATTGGAAAAATTGATCTTTTACATTACAACTACAACTACATACTCGCGAAAGGACACGAATACACGTAGACTCATACAGCCACATTGTCTCTCACTTTTCCCGCGCCCCTTCTCGCTCTGGGTGAAACAGCTATAGAAAACAGTGTTTCACGCGCTTGTACAGGGAACTCTTAACACTAGCCGTCAAATGAGAATCCCTAGGCTTAACTATTTTTAGGACGAGAAAAAAACGACCACTTTGGACTTGTGCGAGATTTATTCGTTGGTACTAGGATCTATAATCTAAGCCTTGGGTCCTAAAAATCGCTAGGCCTAGGGATTTTAATCAAAAAACGTATCCGTAAAAACGTAAAAAGAAGATATTTTTTAAACTAGAGGCATCATTATGCCTTGTTAAAGACCATACCATTGTCTTTCTGTATTTACCCACTCTAGTGTCTTTAGGCAACACCCTCCTCTTGCCGTGCAAAGGTTTCTTCCGGTGACCTACACTAAGGAAAGAACTGTATGAACTGGGGATTCACCAGAACTTGTGGTTTGGCGACACTTATGATGATAGTTTGTTTTGGCACCCCGGGGGAAGGAATTCGAAATGTCTCTTGCGAGTTGAGAATGATAGTTAATAGCATGGTTTAATGGTACAAATGATAATGGTATACCGAAAACGGGCTGAAATAGCATTTGATAAGTACTACAGTACAGGCTTCAAGTTTCAAGTAGTAGTGCTTACATAGTAAACTGTAAACACCCGTATTTGTTATTTGGTCTTGGTTTTCATGAATAATATCCAGTTATGACTTTAAATTAATCCTGTACACACAGCACTTCAGGTCTTCTAGTTGGACTAGCCTTCTTAATCGATTGGCAACGGCCGCGGACAGTCCATGGATGGGTGAAGCTACTGGCAGTAATATCTGAGCGCTGACGTGCTTCGGAAGGTACGTTAAACCGTTGGTCCCGGTTGTTGTTTATTAACAACAATCGTGAATCCATGTCACGCTTTGGGTGGCCTAAAAACTCTGACACCAGGGGTGGCCACTACCTCATACGATTACCTGCCATTAAATCATGTTATCCCTTAACCCTGATGGGTAAGGAACATTGGTCTCGAATAAACTTGTACTTTTTCTAATTACTAATGCCTAGCGTGTACAACGAGGAAACAAAAAGTGGCATCTAAAGTTGGGAATACCTAAAGCCGGATTGACGGACACTAGTTTTATCCATTTTCTAAAATGCATTGTCATTTCTCCAAAAAAAAAAAAAGCCTATTCAAAGTGCCTTTTGTGCTATCGTGATCTTTAGTTTCTGTACTTCGTTTCTGTGCATTATAGGTAGTTCTATGGCCCCTAAATCAGTCTGGAGATGACAGACAAGGCCGAACAATAATACAGCGTGGAAAGATTAACGGGAAAAGGTTTCCCGCTAATATTTTGTGGCTTCAGAAAAGGAGGAAAGTAGATTCGGAAAGGGGCAAAAAACTCTTACCTACGAAAGGTTTTTGCTCCCGCCCTTGTTGAAGGAATCTCCTGATCGACAATGTACCTAGTTCATTGTGTGAACTCTTCATCCATCAGCATTGTGACTTTTAATAAGGTGAAATGGAAGACCTAAAATGGGGCATTTTTTAGATGAAGTAGGCTTGCCTACCATAGTCCATAGGAATTTATTGTATTTATGTGTGTGTTATGGTGTTTAAATAAATGAATATTCCATTTTATATATTTTTCTATTCTATTATCTCATCCATTCCATTAATATATGTATACGTATTATGTTAGGTATGTTATGATTATCATTACCATCATCATCGGTAAAGTTCTTGTCAACAGTTTTCCATTCTCAACAATTTTGCACCTTCATCTCAAGCTCGGATATCCGATATCTGATACAAAATATTGAAAAATACTTTTATTTTTCAAGAGATAGGATGTAAAAGAAAACAATTTAAAATATCATACCTACTACGGAAGCATACGGAACCCTCTCCAATAAACTTAGACGTGCACACGACAGCACGTCAGAGTGTAGGTACACTTTTGTTGTAAAGTCGCCCGTAGCGTAACCGAGTACAGTTCTAGCATGTAAGGGTCGACGTGCTGTCCTGTGTGCACTCGAGCTTTGTGAAACCACCTTTCCTCTTCAACCCCAGGTGTGTTCCTGTTCTGCTGGGCTCCGTTCTTCACGTGCAACGTGCTGGACGCAATCTGCGGCAAGTTTGGACTTGACTACTCGCCCGGCGTCACCGCCTTCATCCTCACCACCTGGCTCGGGTATGTACGAGAATATCACAGTACCTAGTGTTTTCTCCATGCAAACGTAGTCCCCAATTTCCTCCCTATGTTCATATGGAAGAAGGTATAAAACCAAGTCGTGTTACTTTTTTGTTTTTTCTAAAGCACTAACCCGTGCTAGGGAATAATTTAAACATTTATAATAAGTTGAAAAAATTCACTCGGGACAGGACTTGAACCCGCAACCTTCCGCATACCGTGCAGGCGCTCTACCAATTGAGCTACCGAGTCAAGTAACTGTCGATGCGAATTTCTTCAACTAGTCTCCGTCAACTGGACGGGGGGCGCTACCTGGTGTGAACCCTAGCACGGGTTAGTGCTTTAGAAAAAACAAAAAAGTGGTTAAATGTAGTGGCAATACCAAAAATTCCAATGAGCATTTCATCTGCAAAGATGAACACATTTGGTGGTGTAGATTAGTGCAAACTAATCACACCAGGTAGCGCCCCCCGTCCAGTTGACGGAGACTAGTTGAAGAAATTCGCATCGACAGTTACTTGACTCGGTAGCTCAATTGGTAGAGCGCCTGCACGGTATGCGGAAGGTTGCGGGTTCAAGTCCTGTCCCGAGTGAATTTTTTCAACTTATTATAAATGTTCAAGTCGTGTTAGTTACACCATTTATAACTCGAGAACAGGTGGACCGATTCTTATGATTTTTGATTTGTTGGATTTCTCTCCGCCCCGAATAGCAGAATAACCATTAAAACAACGGAAAAACTCATGAGAAAAAAAAAGTCTGCGCGGACGAAGTCGCGGGCGAAAGCTAGTTGTTTATAAGAACATAATAATATGTTCTTCCAAAACATATAGGTACGTATTAAAATGTAAACATACAATTTGTAAGTAAAAATAATTAATGAAAGAATCATAACATTTTGTAGTTATCAACCAATGTGTATAAGTTTTAATAAATCAATTTACATTTTGCCTACAAAACAATTATTTTTTAAGATTAGGCCTTTTAGTGCTCATTTGTTGGCGCCACTGTCGAGTAAGGCCATGAAGTGTAGCTCTTACTTAAAGTTAGATATTTCTTAAAGTTATTATCTCTACTTTCTCCCCGGCTCTACTTTTTCGGCCTCATATCTGTAATCTAAGGCCTTTGCATCTACGACGTAATGAGATGATTTATACAGCGTCCAGTGGCACCTTCATTCACACTAAATGGCTGAAGAGACCACTCGCCGCTGCAGTAACTGGGACATTGTTTTAGATGGAGTAGGCTTGCCCAGCACCTGTACCATCATGACAGCTTAGCCGGCCTAGCACACAGGAAAGACAAGTTAATACGTGTGGAGCCAACTTAATCGCGGATTTCCTCACGATGTTTTCCTTCACAGTTAGCGAGTGGTATTACCACAATCAGTCCCGGATCTACTATTTTTTTTAACCGGGGCAGAGATTTGATAGTGGCGCCCCCTCTCTCCAGCGATTTTCGTGAATTGTTGGCATTTTTCGTGTTTTTTTTCTCGATACGTAAAGTGTTACGGGCGTGATCGTGCCACATTGATACGACAGACATACGGACGGCCCGATTTTAATGATTTTGGCGCCCCCCAAAACTGCCACCCGTGGCGGGTGCCCCGGTTTGCCCCCCCCCCCCCCCCCCCTAGATCCGGGGCTGGCCACAATTATTGTGTTACATACAAGATATTTACAATCACTAATATTATTGGCTCTTTGCAGGTACATAAACTCGTTTCTGAACCCGGTGATCTACACGATCTTCAACCCGGAATTCCGCAAGGCGTTCCGCAAGATCCTGCGATGCGGCACCTAGCCCCCGGACTACTACGTCGTTTACGACTAAACAGGCCCTTGACACTTGGCTCCCGCACTACCTACTACGTCATTTACCTACGACTAGATTTGCCCTTGGCTCGCGCACAACTACGTCGTTTACGACTCAACAGGCACCTGGCTCCCGCACTACTAAGTCGTTTATGACTAAACAGGCCTTTAACTCCCGCAATACTACGCCGTTTACGACTAAACAGGCATTTTGTCCCCGCAATACCCCGCCATTTACGACTGAACACACTTGGCTCCCGCACTACTACATCATTTACGACTAAATTTTCCCTTGGCTCCCGCACTAAAGTGTTAAAGAGTTCTCTCTGTCACTACTAAGTCGTTTACAACTAAACAGGCACTTGGCTCCCGCACTACTACGTAGGTAATTCACGACTAAACAGTACGGCAAGATTTTCTACACTACCCTATTTACGACTGACAGAACGGGGCAAGTACCGCAAGATTAACTAAGTACGTTCGTTTACGACAGTAGCGCAAGATCATCTGTAGGTACGGTCGGCCACAATCTCAGATACCCCATGGCAGCTCTTATCGCGCGCGGCATAAGGGCGCCAATCGAACAAAAAGTGGTATCTGAGACTGTGGCCGACTGTACCTACTATAACTATAAACTATAACTATCGTTAACGACTAAAAGGCCTCCACAAAGGACCTTCACAACAGTTAATCTCTAACTAAAGCATGCTAGGAAGTGACTTACTTTCTGACCTTTTCAAAATACCGACTCGCCGATCTTCAAAAGTACCTAACTACTAAGAAGTAAAAAGTTTCAAAAGTAACTAAGAAGCTGAATAAAATTATTGTTGTTCTGATGTTTACAATTCGGAAGGCAAAGTTTTTTGTTCGAAAGTCCGTTATTGGCTTAATCTTATCTTTAGACAATATTGAGAAACTAATTTTAATATTTTTTATTTTGGTCCAGTAGTTTTGTTTTTATGCGCTAAAATGTTTTGTTCCTATGACCGCCAACAGTATGCAGACCGTCGCGTGACGTCATAAAACCGTATCTTTGAAACGTTGTAAAATCCAAACTACTGAAACAAAATAAAAAATATTGAAATTAGTTTCTCAATATTGTCTAAAGATAAGATTAAGCCAATAACGGACTTTCGAACAAAAAACTTTGCCTTCCGAATTATAATGAAAAGAATACTATTTAATTGCCGTGAAACAAAAATCGCTACAAAAAAATTTGCAGTTCAGTTTAGCTTCAGTATTTAAAAAACTGTGAATAAAAGTGCTTTCTCGCCACGCTGCTAAGTGCGGTGTTATACACACGTCCTTGTAAATATACCTCCCTTGAATGGGAACCCCCGTGGTTGTGAACATTATGTAAAAGTTAGACAAGCAATAATAGCGGAAAGATAGTGTTATGTGGTATGCTTCAGCCAGCATGGTAGAGACCACTGGCAGATGATGGGATAGTTGACTACTTAGTTTCGGTCTTCATGAAATAATTAAATTACTCAAGATTAACAAGATTGATGACGTCATTTCTTTTGTTTTTTTTTTCTTTCTAATCTCTAATCATTTTCTGATAGGACATCACCCATATAAAACCGAATTTATGTTTTTGCCGGCCAAGAAAAAAAAATATTCCAATAGGCCTTGAAGTTCTAAGAAAAAAAAATACAACTTAGTCCCAAAAAAAATCAGTAAAAAAAGGTCACAAAATGTATGGGTGGTGTGCTTTGTATCGACATGGCTCGATAACTAGAGCGCCGGCAATTTTTGCCTGAGGTTGCGGGTTCAAGTCCTGTCTCAAGCGAATTCCCTAACCATAAAGGTCATCTTTGTTGCCTTCGTAGTAAGTTTATAATTTTTTTAAGAGATCTGAATTTATAAAGATTTTTAAGGTTAAAAAATTCGCTCGGGACAGGACTTGAACCCCCTCTTGCATCGATTTGAATTGCCAGTTTTCTCTACATTTTGGACAAGTACGGTCGGCCACAGTCACAGATACCCCATGGCAGCTCATACCGCGCGCGGCATCAGGGCGCCAATCGAACAAAAAGGGGTATCCTAGCGTGTGGCCGACTGTACCACAAAAGCTTACGAAATTATGTAAATAGAAGTAGATGGCTGTATAAAAAGGCAGAAAATAACCTGCATTTTCAACAAAGCGCTCAACTTTTAGGGACTCTCCTTAGGTGTTCCTTTACGGCAGTGGTTCCTAACCTGGGGCTAATTACCCGCGTAGGGGTAAAATAGCTTTTCTGCGGGGGTAATACGCAAAGTAGCATTCCTACCGCGAGTGGCAACGCAAGGAGTCCGCCTTTATTGAGATTATTTAAGATTGAAGTAGGTGATTTTTCGGGCGCGCTTTGCGCGAAGAACTTGACAAACAACAAGAAATAGTTATTTGTTATGCAAGAATGCAAAATTATTGTTTGCGGCGAGTGCTTGTATTGAAAACCGAGCTAGCTAAGGTTTCTAAAATTGAGCCACGAGCGTAGCGAGTGGTTCAAAAAAAGAAACCTGAGCGTAGCGAGGTATTCAGAAGCATGAGACGCAAATAATATTGCATTCGTGCGAAACACAAAACTTTTCATCTCACAGAAGCGAGGAAATGATTTTGTTAGCCAAGCGGGAAAAACTCTATAGACAACTACTTACAAGCAAAACAGGTGAGTCAAATAAGTTCCTTTTAAAAGCATATTTTACTGTAGTTACTGCTGCCGCACTAAAGTTTTGAGCTTCGTTGGTATTAAAACCATTCGTTGTATTAATAATTTCCTGAAGTTTATTTATCCAGACACAAAAATAATGTAAATAAAAGAATGTTTTTTTTTCCGGGTGCATTCTGAACTTTTACCATATAAATAAAAAAAATCTAGGAGATAAAAAATTAAATTAGTAATATCGTTTAAAAAAATGTATTTAACAAACCAAAACATAATTATCTATTTGATAAAACAGAAGCGAAGCATTTTTTTTATTTACTGGTATTATAAAATAAATATGTGTACAAAATATTGAAAAGACTACAAGAAGAAACCGCGTTTCTGAATGTTCTATTCCGTGACTTTACCTTTTTAAAAGATGCTTATGCACCATTTACATTCACAGTTTTGTATAGAGAATGGGTACGAACAATCACTTTCGCTGAAGTACGCGTGTAAACGAACTATGAATGAGGTTTTATTTTCCGTCAGGATCTGGCATCTACTTAAACGGCCAGTGTTTTTTTCTTTTTCAACACCATAGGGCGCGGGAAAGACTGTCCCGGCGTCGCGTTCAAATTTCGAAGCGCACAAAAATGCAGATAGTTTAAATCCGACCTTTACACGATCGTAAGTTACTAGTAACAGCAAACTTTCCGAGCGTGGGAGATGAAATAGTTATTTGTTATGCAAGAATGCAAAATTGTTGTTTGCGGCGAGTGCTTGTACTGAATGCCGAGCTAGCGAAGGTTTCTAAAATTGAGCCACGAGCGTAGCGAGTGGTTCAAAAAAAGAAACCTGAGCGTAGCGAGGTATTCAGAAGCACGAAACGCAAATAATATTGCATTCGTGCGAAACACAAAACTTTTCATCTCACAGAAGCGAGGAAATGACTTTGTTAGCCAAGCGGGAAAAACTCTATAGACAAATACTTACAGGCAAAACAGGTGAGTCAAATAAGTTCCTTTTAACAGCATATTTTACTGTAGTTACGGCTGCCGCACTAAAGTTTTGAGCTTTGTTGGTATTAAAACCATTCGTTTTATTCATAATTTCCTGAAGTTTATTTATCCAGACACAAAAGTAATGTAAATAAAAGAATGTTTTTTTTTCCGGGTGCATTCTGAACATTTACCTTAAAAAATTAAATTTTCTAGAGATAAAAAATAAATTCAATTATATCGTTTGAAAAAATGTATTTAACAAACCAACCCATAATTATCTATTTTATAAAACAGAAGCGGAGCATTTTTTTAATTTGCTGTTTTTAAAAATAAATATAGTGTACAAAATATAAAAAAGACTGTAAGAAGAAACCGCGTTTCTGAATGTTCTATTCCGTGACTTATGATGCCTATGCCTCATTTGCATTCGCAGTTTTGTATAGAAAATGGGCACTTGCGTGGAGAGTCGCGTCTAAACGAGGCTCTACTTTCTGAAGCTTTTATGAACTTATAAGGCATCTAGTGAAACGGCCAGTGTTTTTTCTTTTTCTGCACCATGGGGCGTGGAAAAAAAGGGCGTTCAAATTTCGAAGTGCACAAAAATGCAGATTGGTTAAATTCGGGTTTTACACGGTTGTAAGTTGCTAGTAACAGCAAACTTTCCGAGCATGGGAGATGAAAAATATATTGTCGTTTCAGAGCGAACTTATAGAAGAAAACTTTGGAATATAATGCAATAGAAACCAGCCTTCAAATCAATCAACCATAAACACATTATTAAAAAAAAAGTTGCGTTAAAATGTAAAAGAATAATTAACTACTATTGTTTACTTGGACAACATTTTGAAGGGGGTAAGATCAGCTTTCCTCGGAGGTTAAAGGGGTGGCGAGACTGAAAAGGTTAGGAACCACTGCTTTACGGAGTCCCTTAGGCTATGGGGCTTGATGAAAAGGGTGTGAGTGTGTTTTAATGTAAAGTGTACCTACCTATAAATAATTAGCGTAGGTTCCTTGCGTGTGATTAGACAAATCTGTATCGTAATCTAGTCATTATTAAATTAAGTAAGTATGCATGTAACGAAACATAAGTAATTTTAACTATAAGTAAGTAACTGCCGGTTTCTGAATTGAGAAATTCACTAAGCAAATAGGTAAGTATCGTTCTGTCTCTGCAGATTTCTCACAAAAGAGCGCGACCGAGCGATACGTAAGTATGTGCTTAGTCGCTTAGTAAAATTCTCAACTCACAATTTTTTTTTTAACCTAAAATTCTCAGCCTAAGGCCCGGTTTCTGAGTTGAGAATTTTACCAAACACATACTTACGTATCGCTCTGTCGCGCTCTTTTGTGAGAAATCTGCAGAGACAGGACGATACTTACCCATTTGCTTAGCAAATTTCTCAAATGAGAAACCGGCAGTAAGAATATCATTGTATTTATTTATCGGTAAGTTTATAATTTTTACTCAAAAAAGCTCGTAATGTGGACATTAATTCGACAACCTTCTTTGAGCAAAGTCGGACTTGCGGGCTACTTGGATTAGGCGCCAGAAAAGTTGTATGGAATTTCATTAATGTCTTGTGTTTTGCGGCCAGAAAAACATTAATGTCGAGTTTTGTTTCATAAATAGAACTCAAACATCAGGTGCAAAAAGTATTTATTTAGAATTAGGCTGTATGGGTACTGGCAGTCGACACATTGCACAGAAAAAAAAAAGAGCGGCCATATTGTTTTCGACTTTTCGCGCGTTGTTCGAAGTGATTTTTTTCTGTGTTTTTGTTGAAAAAGTGAACTCTCAAAGCGACGAATCCTCGGATTTAATGTGTTTAACACCGCCGGACATTCAAAATCAAGCGAAATTAGTAATTGGAAATTTATTGCCACCGAAGTCAAAAGAAAAATACAAGCAAGCTTACCAACAAAAAGTTTGCGGAATGGAAAATCGACAAAAAGTACTTAATCTACGACAAATGGTAAGCTAATTAAATTACTATGTTAATTACTATTCTAATTAATATTTTAATTACTCGCATTGTTTGAGTAAAGCACTATACAAGCCTTGGTCTGCAATGAGTGCGCTTCTGGCCACGCTATGATTGCCTCGAGCTTAGCTTAGCTACGCTCTCGGCCCTCAAGTTTGGTCATCATTGCAGCCCTTGCTGGCCGCGCTATAAAGGCCTCGACCTTCGGTCTCGGCCTTCATTTCAGCTTGTCCATCAAGGGCTGCAATGCTGACCGCATTGTGAGGGCCTTGAGCTGCGCTACGCTGCGCTCTGTCGGCCATCAAAAGCGCGCCAGAAACGCACTCATTACAGATCGCGGCAGTAATGTACTATTAATTGACTCTATTACATTCCTTCACATGTGATTTCCGTTATGTTTATTAAGAGGGCGTTAGGGCACCATTTTCCCATACAAACGTAGTTCAGGTTTAATTTCTAAACTACAGGCTGGATTTTGCTGAAACTTGGTTTATATCAGTTGATAACCAATACGGAGGTTTGCAAATAGTTTTTATAATAAAAAAATAGCCTGAAAGAAATTAGAGCGATGCGTTTTTCGCGCCGAAAAAGGGGCTGTTATTTATTTCAGCTGTTATTTACTCACATTATTACACTGTCTATTGGAGTCTAACTACCTTGGGAACATCAATAATTTGTTGTACTTGTCACAAAAAAAAGATTTTTGAAATACCTAATCAAATGTAGAAATGGCAGCTGAACTACGAAAAAATTTGGGAAAATAGATCTATTACATTTCAACTACAACTAGATACTCGCAAAAGGACACGAACACACGTAGAGTCATGCAGCCGCATTGACTCTCACTTTTCCCGCGCCCCGTCTTGCTCTGGGTGAAACAGCTATAGAAAACAGTGTTTCACGCGCTTGGCCGTCACTGAGTTCCCACGGTCCTGAAGGGGTCTCTTAAGTACCTATTCATGCTTGAGTTACGATGAGAATCCAGCTGGTACTTGAATTTCCGGCTTTTACTAGAATGAATCTAATGATTTTTGCTCAAATGATTTGTAGGTATGCCTATAAGGCAAAACATGCTGAAACAATAATTGAACGAGCGAGCGAAGTTCTCCGAGTCTACTGGAACAATCCAGCGTTTGTATGTTTGTATGTATGTATGTATGTATGTTTGTATGTATGTATGAATGTTCCTTCGACGATAACTTGAGTAAATTAAGTCGGATCGTCATGAAATTCGATAGGCAGGTAAATGAAGCAAAGAGAATTTTTAAGTTCGAACATGAGCTAAATCGGTCGAGGGGTTGCTGAGATATGGGGTCGCGAGTTCAGAGTTCGGGGCGAACCACTAGTTATGTTTATTTAAGGCCTTTTATGTAGGTACACGCATGTATAACAAATAAATAGATATACTTTACTTTACTTGACATTCCATCCTGTGATACCTTGTAAAACCAAAGAATGTAAGTAAGCAAAACTTTGCTGTAACTAATGTAAAACATAAGGTAAGCTAAGCTATTGTAAATAGGTCGATCTATTTTGCCATCGCCAAATTTTACGATAACACCGAAAAATGAAAGAATAAGAAAAGTAATTAATTATTGTGTTATTTATTGAAAGCACTGTAAATATTTTTTTAAATACTTACTGTAAATGTTTTAATATAGAAGATGTTGTACGAACTTGGTGTTGAAATAAATGTTAATGTCGAATTTTTGATTTATTACTGCCACAAAATTCTCAAATGCACCTAAGTAGGTAGGTATCTAATATAAAAAGACCTCTGAAAAGTTCACGGTCCTAAACGGTCCTAGGTACTACCCACTCGGTAACCGGGCAGAAACCGGGCCTCTGTCCTACCTACTCACCTACTCACAACAATGGAAATAAATACATTAAAAAAAATAAAGCAACTATTTAAAATAGTTGATTAATCTCATTATAGGTTTTTTTGTCTTTGTTCATACGGGCCTTTGTGAAATAGGTGTAGAACAAATATGTCTTTTTCTTCGTAAGGTGAATCTTCGACTCAGCGAAGGTTGGCGATCAGCTCCACACAAGGGCGTCGCCAGCCGATGGCGCAGGGGGGGGCAAGTTGACTTTACCTACTACAATTCATACTTTTCTCATTCTCTATGAATGAGAAAAGTAGGTATGAATTGTAGGTAAAGTCGACAGCACATGAAGCTTTTCACTTGTACTACGAGCCTTACATCTACAGCCAGAGCGTAAGTAGTTGAGCGTACGGAATATTAGGAGTGGAATTGGTGAATTCATTCGAGTTTCGACGTACGGGAATGATTGTTCAAGGCTTGAACTTCAAGCAAATTAACTCAAAGACTTAGGACTTTGGTTGCATTATATTTGGCAACTTTTTTAGAATCTCTAGGGGGGGGCAGCTGCCCCTCCCTGCCCCCCCCTTGGCGACGCCCTTGGCTCCACATATCTCTCTTGTGAGTTGTGGAAGACTCGAAACTCTCTAATTGGTCCAACATGCTAGATGTGCTTAAACTACCAAAATTTTATCAAAAATAGAAATAGTACCTATCTCGTAAAGTTAAAACCCAATTCAGCCTTTGCAAAAATGTTCATTTCGCAGAGCGTTCAATATACTAGGTCCTTAGATAAAAACCAGCATGTCAGATCTCGGTAGATCTCTAGCTTGTGCTCTACAGTCGAGGATTTAGGTACGAAGGCAGGGGAGGTCATATGAAACTGGTCTTGGTCTTTTATCTTTGTAGGTTTCGCACTTGATTGGACCAATTTGATGCCCACTGCCCAGTGTATGGTAATTCAATTGTGTAGTTCTGATGAACCATTTTGACGAAGTTTGTCAGTTACAAAAGGTTTTTGGAGTAAAATGATGAAGAAGTTTCAACTCGTGGAAGTAATGACATTTGAAAACACCTTTTGTGAGATATTTTGACTTTATTTCTGAAGAACTTTGTAACTAGTAGTGCCACCTAGAGGATTTTTCCAGCTACAAAGAAAAATTTCTTAACTATTTATTATTTTTTTTAACCAATAATTCCATTTATTTACAAAACATATTTAACAAGTTTGAAATAGTATTAACGTACCTATTAAAAAACACAAATTATATAGTCGGTGGTGAAAATGTAATGCACTATTGCACTATTGCGTACTTTATCGTGTGAATAAGTTTTGCTACTCACCGCTAGATGGCAGCGCTAGCTGAATAACAAATACGTAATGTCACGCCCTAATTTATCTTACTGTAACATAATAATTGCCAGACATTGTGAAATAGATTTACTTTCTCTACTCTTTATCTATAATTTTCAATTCATCAATAAGAAAATTAACATAATAGCTACCATTTCGCCACTTTTCATTTGCACTAAGTAGGAAGAAAATTATACTTTGTTGTTTTCAAGCCGACCCAGCCGTCTCTTTCTAGCGAGGCATTTCAAACCGAAAGAGAGAGCGAGACACTGGATTCTGTCATTGCACTTCGAACATAGCAGCAGCAGCGTTCGTATCAGCTGACAACCAAAGCAAAACAGTCGGTGTTCGACCATCTTGTCAAAACTCGAGTCGGTGACAAATATTTATTGTAAAATGTCTTAGATCGCACGAAATTCGATAACTTTTAGTTTGTATTCGATCAATATTGTGTTGAGTTCGTTTCGGTGATATTTTCAAAGCGGTTATTATACATTTTGCACGTTATTTCGGGTTTATAAGTTGCGTCAAGTGACGTCATGTATGTGATTATTACACACGTATCGCGGCTGACGAGTTTGTAAGTATTTTCTTTTATTTCTCAATTAATTTCATGTTTGTTCCGCAGTTTGCTTATAGTTTTCCACGTTCCCAGGGGCTTGGTTTCATTCATGATTCGTTTTGAGAGTCTGGAGTGGCCCGTGAAGATTCCATACGTGGTGTATTTTTCTAGTGTTTACAATGCCCTTGAAAATTATGCAGCAAAATCAGTACGTTGCTATGCCGATGGACAGAGTTCACCAGGCGGATAAAATTATAATGAAGCTTTGTCTTCGATTTCCATTTAGAATATGTATTGCTTTGATGCATTGCAGTTCCCTTCTAAAAATCGGCTTAGCAACAGTGGCGCTCACTTGACTAAAATGGCACACTTGTTTGTCGTGTAGAAAGCAGGCGGTTGAATAATTAGTTTTGTCACTAAAACAAAGCATTAGCAGGTCCCGGATAATAATAATCATCGGCGTTTATTACATTCGATATTCGATTGTAAATTGTAAACAAATGTATATTGCTTGCTATCTAAAAATGGCGGCCGTACGTAGGTAAGTTTGAACAAGCATACGATTTTAGGTTTTCACACGGTATTTTTAGTTATTTTTCTCTAAGTAGGACGAGCGTAGCTTCAACTTTAACACGTTCACTTTCGATTCGTTAATTTAATTCTGTTGTAAAATTTTTAAATAGTTAGGCATGCGATCGTTTGGCTCCGTATACATATTTAATTAGGCAACCTACCTACCTACCAATCCTACCATGGCAGAGCACGGATTATAAATAATAGGGTGCGTAAGCCGTCGAGGATACCTCAAGGCATAGACAATACGCTATAATCGACCTAAAAGGGGGGTATTCCCCGATAAAAAGGGAATACCCCATTGGGAATACCCTTTAGCGTATTGTCTATGCCTTGAGGTATCCTCGACCGTTTACGCACCTTATTTATTAATCTGTGCTACTTTTAAAACAAAGTTTTTAGTCTCGTCTCGTCTCGTCTAGCATGACTTATCCTATCGAACTTCAACCGTCGCCGGTAGTTTAATTAACCGTTGTTAATTCTATCCCGCTCTCTCTCTCTCTCTCTCTCTACGTAAGTACATACCTACCTAAGGATAGAGATCACGTTTTGCGCGCTATCGTATCGAGCTTTAAAACAAATAATGGACCTAACGTGCGTGGCTCATAAGGTAGCTCTTAGCGCACGCGGCATAAGATCGTCAATCGAACAAAAAGGGGTATCCTATCGTGTCGCTATGTGTACCTTCTATGTACTCTATTCCTGGGTACTAAGTACCTACGTGTTTGTTTCGATGGTACGATCGGCCACAGTCTATGATGATATTGATGATGCCCCATACCCCATGTTAACTCTGACCGCGCGCGGCATTAGCCAATCGAACAAAAAGGGCAGACTATACAAATGCCGGGGTAAATCTCCGACATAAACAATTTAATCAAAGAATGCCGTGTCACCAAACGACACAAGCCAAGAGTCGGCAAGCCAGCTTTCACATTTTTTTCCACTGGCGCATGATGGCATTGGCATCTTTACTGGCAAGCAGTATTACCTGTGACATCTATTTATTACCTTTTGACCTCGAAACTACCCACTTTACAACTTTAAAACTTTTGACACGGAAGAATGAATTGAAGTGGCAGTTTTTTTCTTAAAAGCCTCAGTCACACGAAGCGAATAATTACTGCGAATACTAGTAGCAATTAAACTTGGGTAAATAGAATATTCTAGGCAGAACTTTCTCCAATCGAGAATGAGAACGGAGAATTCACAAGGATTTAAGATAATTTAAAAACCAATTTTCATAGAATCTTGCTAAAAGAAATTCTCGCTTAGATAATATTCTCGAGAATTTGTCGCCTTTTATAGCAATAGCAAAATGCTTTGTTCACTAGCGGCATTCTAAGAGTGATGTCACGATAGGTTATTTACCGTTTAATAAACTTTACGCCAAAACCCCTTTTTTGAGTTGTAAACTCGGGCAAGTGTCACACGAAGCATAGTTATCGTTCGGTTCGTGTGACCGATGCCAGACTTAAACAAAACTTTGCCCATCTACAACTTTAACTTCTTATCTACAGGTCGCGTGATGCGTATCTAATGTGGAACATGTTAAGAATTTTGAAAAATTTGAAAAGAGTTACATAATACGGGTACCAATTTAGTTGTTTACTTTTGTTTGTTTCAAAGGAAATCAAAACAGGTGTGTCTTCCTTCTTCAACAGCGCAGACCGTCTATCCTTAACACAATTTTGTCAACATTAACGAAGTTTATTTAAAAAAACATATTTTTTCTATGTCTATGCTTCAGTATGCTAGACCCACTTGTACAACAGCATCCCCATGATAGCTCTTGTCAAGCGGCGCGTAAGTGACAATCAAACAAAACGGGCTAGGTATTTAGTGGTATTAATGACTGTATCGTTCGCCACCGCTCGCAAGTGTTCGTTCGTGCTCGCTCGCTCGGTCTAATTGCATCCTAAACGTGCAGTTTTCGTGAATGAATGAGCGGATATGGCCGAGGTGCAATTGTTCAGGTTGGGCAATTAATTTTGTTTACGCTTTCGTTTTCGAGTCGCGTTTACTTGTGTTTTGATTGCTGTGACTGTAACTTACCTAAGGCAACGCGGTTTAGCTTTCTGGCTTGCGCAGCTATAATTGTTTCTAAGAGAAAAAAAACACGTAACCAAATTCTGAGGGCTCATTCAGTATTTTTTTTAAAAGGCACAGTCGTGAACCGTCAAAACCTGTTTATTTAAAAATATCTAAAATAGTCCTTATTGAAATGAACAATATTTTTTTGACAGAATACAGCTAAAATTAAGCACCGTTTTCAACTTTAAAAAAAAGATTGTTTATATCCATAATGACTAGGTATTTTTGATATTTTTAAATAAACACGTTTTGTAGTTTCACGCATGAAGACCTACGGACTGTAAAAGTCGCAATTCTTGCCATTTTTCATGATCAAGTCGTGTTCACTGAGTCGTGGTGTGTTGGGTGAAAACCTACACAAATGTAGTCACTTTTATTCTCGATTATTATTAGATTTATCAAACAGGAAGGAAACAATGGCCGTTGGTGAATGCCTATAATGTTTTATCTATTACAGTTGTTCTCAAACTTCTAGATAGGCCTACCTGTCGCTGTTTTTATCTCCAATGGGACTTGCGATTTAAGCGTGCGTTTTCACAGTCAAATTACACTATATGTATTATAACGAAGAGCACAATGTACTCTGTGAAGAGCACCGTCCAAGAAAGCTAAAGCTTCTGATTGGTCTGTTCCTCTGATATGTTGTCTATGGGCACAAAAACGTCAACTAGGACGGAGCTCTACTTTTCAAAGTTGGCAAAAATGGAAATAAAACAAAATGGCCGACCATTCAGAAGCGTTCGTTTTCTTGGATGGTGCTCTTTGTCTTATGTACTTTGACTGTGAAAACGCGGCTTTAACTGATTCATGCTTAATGTTTTCTCTATCTCAAGAGGCCGAAGGCCGAGTCCCGCGTTTAGCGAAGCTCAGAGCGGCTCCCACTCGCGAGTCGCGAGGTCTATAGCCCACAGAGCCACTAGTGATACTTTTAGTATTATTAGTACTAGTAATATTATTTACATTTTCAGACATGGAAATTTAAGTTTGAGAACCTCCGGTCTCATGGAGCGGGTGACAATGGCACTCGAAGAGACCGTCGGGTCTGCGTTTGATAGCATGCTCGTGACAATACTATTGTTAGTATAAAACCGGCATAATCTACTATCGAGTGTACTGTGTAATGGTTATGGCTATGGCCTACTGCGGTGCTGCAATTTTTTTCAGACTTTAATCTACGTCCTTTATTTGTCAGCGACACGCTCAGATACCTACCCCTTTTGATTTGATTGATGCTCTTATGCCGCGCACCATAAGAGCTATTGAGGTATAATAATAGGGTCACATAGACCGTAGGTCTGAAGTGAAGAGCTCGCAATGGGGCGTGTCGTTGGCGTCCCAGTAGAAGGACAAAACCGGGGTTTCCTCGTTTTTCTCCTACAATAAACGAACTAATCAGAAGAATGATTTCCTCTAGAATTAGAATCACAAATTCTTTGCTGCACTAAAAAACATTAAAAGGACCGACAGCATTAATAAATCATTATTGAAGCCGTCAACTGGGAGCCCATTTTGGCACCATTGCGTTACAGACTCAGGTCCCTGGTCTGCCCTTTTTTGAAAATGAAATAATTAGCTATTTACCTAAATGTTTTCGACCAAGGTCATTAACATTTACCCATAAAGTGTGGTTCTCATCATCAGGTTATTGTCCGTCCCAGTCAAAGGAGCAAGGATAGTAAACAACGTGATTAGAGGCCATTGAAAAGAAACTCATTAAAACTGGTGCCTATTCCTCAATATTATCAGAAGTACTTTATATTATTCAAACAGTTTTTTAAATATAATATATCGGATCCGGTGTGAAACAAAACAAGGATAAAATTAAACGAATCGTCTGTATTGGTTAACCATCGACATAACTCATTTTGGTATATTCTAGCGTCTATGACCATCCTCTACTGCTCGCGTAGCATGAGGCGGTGATAGAGACTATCTATGGGTTTAAAACTATATGTATCTCACTCTTTTGTTTGAAGTAGAGCGGGATGGACTGGACAGAGTCCTAACACCCTAACACCTCTCTAACACTGCCTCATGCTACGCGAGCTGTTCAAGCATTGTATTGACTAACATAATAATACCCCTTGGCAATTTGTTTGAATCTAGAGTCTTTCTATAAAGGTACAAGACAATAGGATAGTCATGAAAAGTAAGAAAGTTAAAGTGAATAGTGCTTTATTGCCAAAAATAAATAATATAAAATGTTTTAAAATTTATCAGTACACACAGTAGTTTTTAAAAGTACTTATTATACAAAACAAAAAATAGTAGAATTAAAGTTCGATGATTTGGCAATGGGTCCCAAGCTCAGCATTTGTCGTCGGAAGCATATTAAGTAGGTAATTATTATTACTTCAGTAAAACTATCCACATCCAAAATTAAATATTAAAATAAAATAAAGCATCGGTATACCTAGCAACAATAAAATCAAAATCTACTAAAATAGTGAACAACGCCGGCGGCGGCGGAGGGAGATACGTCATTTTGGTCGATTCTAGCGTCTCTGCCTTGACTTTTCACGCATTACACTTATGTAGGTGTGAGATACCTATTTTGATTGATTCTAGCGTCTGATTTTAAGCTGAGCTGACGGTACAGGTGCTAAGCAGGTCTACTCGATCTAAATAATGTCCTAGGCACTGCATCGTCCGAATGGTCATTTCGCCCATCCAGTGTCAGTGTGGGTTAGCTGCCCGAAAAACACCTCATTATGACGTATAGATACAAAGGCCTTGTTTTGTTTACCTAAACGCTGGCACTAATAAAAAACCTTACAATTCGTAAAGATTTGTTTTTAAGGGTGGACGATAGCAACGTGGCGGGAAATTCAAAATTTTCACAGTTTTTTACATTTTGTAGCTAAACTGAGCTATTTTTGTTCGGCGATTTATCGTTCGCGGCAATAAAACAGTATTCTTTTCATTATTGTAAACAACAGAACAACAATAATTCAGCCGATTATGTGTTCTGGTCTACGAAGCAGTGGCACTGCCCAAAAAACTTGTTGTAGACCAGAACACATAATCGGCTGAATTATTGTTGTTCTGTTGTTTACAATAATAAAAAAAAAACTATGTTATTGCCGCGAACGAAAAATCGCTGAACAAAAATAGCTCAGTTTAGCTAAAAAATTAAAAAAAAACTGTAAATATTTTGAATTTCGCGCTACGCTGCTATCATCCAGCCTTAAACAATCGTCAATCTTACAAGAACTTGTTACCGACCTGCGCTGGCGCACGCTAGAATCGTGCATAAAAGTAAGGCTGACCTTGAATCTTAAAATTTGACCTCGACCTTGGCGAACGGCGATTTGCTGGCTCATCATGGCGGATACTACAACAATATTATGCACATAAACAACTAATTTACCTGTGATATGATTGTTGCAAGTACAGTCATAATATGTGCCCTCGTTGTGTCTGCACATTTAAATAGTAGCTGTCTAGCTCAGCATTTCCCAAACTTTTATGCCGACGGATCTCTAAAAATTTCATAAAACACAAATTATTTTACGGGGCATTATAAAAAAGAAGTTGGCATTTACCCTTTTTTTGTAAAATCATACAAAAATTGCCAGTGGCTGTTTATTAATTTATTTCTGTACTAAGATACGTTTGGTACTGCACCAGATAGAACAACTTGCTACACACGATAGTAAAATTGGTTGGTCTCTAGAATCTAGATAAGTAAGAAATACATTTCAGTTTGGCTAAGGAAATAAGCCAAGTATATTATTTAGATCAGCCCCTGTATCCGCAAAAAAATCCACTATAAATCCACCCATTGAACCCACCCAGTGTTACTTTGAATCCAGAGCGGAGCGAAGGATACTAGAGTAGAATCCCGAGTGTAGCGAGGGATTCAAAAGTAGAACCCTGAGCGCAGCAAGGGATTCAAAGTGCTTGAGCTTAAAAAAGTGATGCTCCCGAGGGGAAAACAATTTTTTATCACCCTCTATGAGTTTTATTTATAGTTATAGTTAATTTTATAATTAAAGTCTATTCCCGTTATTTCAGCAGCCAGATGTGGGTTTTCAAAAAATCTTCTACTAGTATTGCCGTCATTTGTGTTACCAAAATTACATTTTGGCATATCTACCAAGATACCTACTTCTTCTCTGAATCTTTGCTGAATCTCTTTTTTTTTTTTGTTGTTCTAGCATCTTTTCTGCTTTGGTTCTTTTTTCACGGTATTTCCCAACGGGCAATTTATAAGCTAAATGTAAAATACAGGTATCGTCACGAGTTATGAGCGCTCGTCGAAACTGGTGGGGATTTCTGCGCAAGTGTGTACAATCGCGCGCAAAATGTCTAATATCCACGCGGGATCTAAGACTGACGCTGAGCTGGGCCCTTAGCCTGTAAGACAATGGTGCCAAAATGGGCTGTCAGGTGACGACTTCAATAACGATTTGTTAACGCTGTCTGTCCTTTTAATGTTTTTGTAGTACAGCAAAGAATATTTTGATTCTAATTCTAGAGGATTAGTTCTCTGGTTGTAGGAGAAAAACGAGGAGAGCCCGGTTTTGTCCTTCTGCCGGGACGCCATTGACCCGCCATTGCGTTACAGGCTAAGGGCCAAGGGCCCTTGGCCCTTGGCCGTCACCTGTCAGCCCATTTTGTATGAAGTCGTCACCTGTCAGCCCATTTTGGCACCATTGTGTTACAGGCTAAGAGCCCTAAACTATAGTTGAGTGAGATACTATAAAAATCGGAGAAACTGACTAAACTTAACGATTTAAAGTATTCTTTGCGGATTTTGGACACGTTATATTTTAAATGGTGTTCTATAAAATAATCCTGACATTACGATAAAACGGGTGTACAATCAATGAAAAATAATCTCGGGTGTACAATCAATGAAAAATAATCTGAAAAATAAATCCAATATTTGAGTACAATACTGTACTCAATAACTTTTTTGAATCTTTCTGAACCGTCTTTTTAAAACATTTTGTTTCGGCATTCTTTCTGCGAGGAAATAAAAAAACGTTATGTGCGACTGTACCCCGAGGCTAGAGCAACTGATCTACCAATCACGCGCCCGCGCTCGCCGGCGACCGCGCCTCTCCGTCGCCCCCCGCGTACCCCACCAAACAGACCGAAAAAATGAGTTCTGCGCATTCAAGGTCAGCGCTCATAACTCGTGACGCGACCTGTACTCTCGAATAATCGAATTCTGGCATGTAAAGTTGATAGGCCAAATTCAAGCGATTCTGGGTGAATTTCGTTTTTTTTACTTAAGTCATTAAAGTTTTTTGAAGTGGCTCCGCATATGTAGCATCTACTCGTTGATTTGGTGTCAGTCGCCGCATTGCAAACTTTGCCGTCCACCATGGTCATTTTAAGACTGTGGCTAACCGAGAATTTTTGCCCATTCAGTTCCAATTCCGTGGCTTTTAGGGACTTCACACTGTCCCGAACGTAATTTATTTCATCTTTTGTAATGAGCTCAAAAATATATTTGCATCCGAGTCGGCGTCATTCATTAACTTTTGTTTGTATTGAGCTTGTTGTGAACCATCACAACCCCATTTGCAGATAATCTGCAAGGAATTTCTCTCAGTTTCTGTAAGAGTCATTAGTACTTCTTCGAGGAAAATTGATAATCGCGTGACGGTGTGATCTAACAAAGATTGTAGATCACTTTCAGCACAGGAAGCGGTCACTCGTAGCGTCTCTTTGGGTGGGTAACATTCCTGTTTAGCCTTCAACACTAATTCGTAGCACGGGTAAAAGCTTCTGTTGGTTGCTCGCACAATTTCATATTGACTTCGTGTCAAATCAGCGTCCACGCACATTCGCAGTGCCTCCCGAGGCGTAAGGGGATCTTGTGCCTTTGATTTGGAATGTCTTTTTTTACATTCGTTTGCGGCTGCAGGCGAATTTGTAATATCTTTTAGGACTTGCGAGGCGTTTCTTTTTCCTTCTTTTTGTAAAATTACTTGCGCTGCGTGAACTATCACTTCTTTGCCTACAGAGGAGCGAACTTCTTCTGTTTTCCTCCGTTCTGTTGTTTACAATAATAAAAAAAATACTATGTTATTGCCGCGAACGAAAAATCGCTGAACAAAAATAGCTCAGTTTAGCTAAAAATTAAAAAAAACTGTAAATATTTTGAATTTCGCGCTACGCTGCTATCTTCCAGCCTTAAACAATCGTCAATCTTACAAGAACTTGTTACCGACCTGCGCTGGCGCACGCTAGAATCGTGCATAAAAGTAAGGCTGACCTTGAATCTTAAAATTTGACCTCGACCTTGGCGAACGGCGATTTGCTGGCTCATCATGGCGGATACTACAACAATATTATGCACATAAACAACTAATTTACCTGTGATATGATTGTTGCAAGTACAGTCATAATATGTGCCCTCGTTGTGTCTGCACATTTAAATAGTAGCTGTCTAGCTCAGCATTTCCCAAACTTTTATGCCGACGGATCTCTAAAAATTTCATAAAACACAAATTATTTTACGGGGCATTATAAAAAAGAAGTTGGCATTTACCCTTTTTTTGTAAAATCATACAAAAATTGCCAGTGGCTGTTTATTAATTTATTTCTGTACTAAGATACGTTTGGTACTGCACCAGATAGAACAACTTGCTACACACGATAGTAAAATTGGTTGGTCTCTAGAATCTAGATAAGTAAGAAATACATTTCAGTTTGGCTAAGGAAATAAGCCAAGTATATTAAAATTTAGATCAGCCCCTGTATCCGCAAAAAAATCCACTATAAATCCACCCATTGAACCCACCCAGTGTTACTTTGAATCCAGAGCGGAGCGAAGGATACTAGAGTAGAATCCCGAGTGTAGCGAGGGATTCAAAAGTAGAACCCTGAGCGCAGCAAGGGATTCAAAGTGCTTGAGCTTAAAAAAGTGATGCTCCCGAGGGGAAAACAATTTTTTATCACCCTCTATGAGTTTTTTTTTTTTTCATACTCTCAATTTTTTGACGGTTGACGGCGTGAGTGTATTTTTAGAGAATAGACGCCCAGTTTTGTAAAAAAGCCTAGAGGTACATTATAGATTAGGTCAGAACCATAATAATATTATTGACGAGTCTCCTATGTCCTGGTAGGTAGTGAGGCAGGTCTGCTCACTACGTCATTCCCTAGACTAGAGTTCCGATGGATGTCAATTGCGATAAATACTTTGTTTACTCAGATAACGACTGTATGTGCTAGGATTCGCAGAATTTCGCTCATGAAATTACTTCCACCACTTCTATTTGCAAAGGGAAAGATCCATTAATCTTGCCATCATGTATGACCTATCCGAAATCACGAATTTAGACAAAAATAGATTTTTTTTTTCAAGCATGATATAGCCTGTACTAATATGTCCCACTAGCTGGGCAAAGCTTTCTCTCAGAGAGAGAAAGAAGGTACACACGACAGCACGTCGACCCTTACACGCTAGCACCCTATTCGGTTACGTTACGGGTGACTTTACGACAAAAGTGCTGTACACTGACGTCTTACGTGCTGTCGTGTGTACCTAGGAATACGTAAATAAAATAAAAAAAATCCTTCTCGTTTTTGGCGACTATAATTTGATACGTTTACCATACTGGCACATGTGCAAGGAATATACACCTGAATTCACCTGATGCATGAGTTATCATCGTATATGTGGGCCGAAGTCGCTACAGATTACCTTTGTCCCAACAGTTTTGTTGTAAAGTCGTCCGTAACGTTACGGAGTAAACTGCCGCCGTAGTGTATAGCTATAGATGGCGAGACGAACAGATTTTTTTTGAGTCGCTGTAAACTGAATTAGTAGCACCAGCAGTAGGACACACACCAATATGTGGTGAGGACTGGGGACACTATACAGACCGCATACCAAAGAAATCCTTTTGCCACTTCATAGAGAAAGAAAGATGTATTATAAAATGGCGAGGAGGTAAAATCTAGGTCCTCCTGCATAGGAATCCTCTGAGCCACTGAGTGTCGTGGTCATTCATCTGAAGCAATTCTTACACCTAATCTATGTCAAAATTGTAATATTCGTCATACATTACGGTAATTTGAATAAACAATAGAAAGTTTTAAAGGCAATAGAAAGTTATTAGAACATGGTTTTCCTTCGTCAATGTTGGCAATTTCCCAGTACCCGCAGAAAACGGGCCGCCCCATTACGGCATTATTATTACCGAAATAGGCTTTAATGTTATTCAAAGAAGGTTCGCTAACTGTGCTGGCCGGTTTCGCTTTCGTCAGGTGGTCGCCCGCTACTCCTGACCCACTCACCGAGCTCAACCACTCGGCCAAGGTCGCGAGGGACGACCAGCAGTCACCTTGGGAGGGGTCTGTCCTGTCTGGTCTTTGTCGAGCGGTGACCATCAATCGACCTGCTGACTGCCCCTGTATTATTTTAAATAAGCAACGTAAACATTCCCATTATGAAAATTCTAAAAAAATTTTTTTTTATTTCAGTAAGGTAAATTTCCAGCAAATCGATCGGTTTTGAAGTGGATTTATTAGAGAACAGAACAGACGCGCTTAAAAGCCGTTAGGTTGCGATCTTATTTTACTGTAATAAAAGGGAAACAAAAAAACTGATATTATTAAACGCAAATAAAACCTGCACTAACAATGAAAATTTATTTTTTATTTTTTTATAAACAAATTTTTATAATTCCTATATTTTTAGGAACAAGATCCAAGGGTTTATGCCTTCTGGGAAAGCGTTCCATCAAAGAAATTCACTTTAGACCTTCAGGTTTTTCGGTATCTGTTAACAACATTCCTACAATGATCGGACGAAACTTGAGACGGCTAAGGTATTTGTTACCTTGTACTAATTACTGCGGTCCCTAATCAATGACATACCTACTGGTTTATTTAGTGATCAAAGTCCATTACCTCATTCTCTGTTTTTTTTTGCATGTTGAGATTTGTTTTAGTCAGCAAAGGGTCTAAAGATTCAAGAAAACAGTCGGTGTGTAGCTACGCCCATAACTTTCCAAATAAATTAGACCTAGGTGTTCAGCCCTAGGTTCTAGCTAGATCCTAGATGCAAAAATTGAGATTTTTTGAAGACCATAATTCTTTACAAAATGCGCTTTCGACAAAGTCGTGGAACTAAAGTTACGAACTATAACCGAAACGCACTATAATTGTTGTTTCTATTAGTGGCGCTAGAGTACCATTTTGACTACTGATCGACTAGATGTAGCTACTCGTATCTCATAATCAAGACATTGAAACGTCAACAAAAGAATGTTAGAAATGCACTCGGCCGCAACCGATTCGACCCATCGATACCCATTACTGATTGGACCACAATTGACCCCACTATTTATTAACTTACCACAAGTAGAGTAACTGTATGACTCGTTCGCTGACAACAATTCTGTGACAAAAATAACTTATTCGTGCTCAATGTCCTATTAGGGATTCGTGGTAGACAATGACACTTCCGAAAGCGCTTTTGCTGACAATAGAGTTTCTTTTAGTGCGGTATTTGTTTCTGGCTTCTCTATGTCAAAAAGAGATGGATATACAGTGACTTTGTCAAGCACATCACCTACTGTTTTCTATCCGGAAACCTCGCATTGCAACATTTGCTGCGATTTTGGGGGCTTACATAACTTGTTGCGCCCGGTTGACTTTGTAAACCGCCTTGGAATGAAATGTCAAAGACTCAAACGACAAAAAGGTGGACGCTTTTTTTTTCCTCACACACGTTTACACAACACAACACCCCACTTGTAGGTAGAATAAGAAGAAGATAGGTGCAAGGCCACAACCTTTAGGAATGCCTGAAGTTAACACATTAATTTAAAAGACTTTAATACGATAAAAACACAGAACAGTTAGGCTGCGATCACGGGCTCTGCAGAGGGCCCGAAACATGGCATTATGAACGAATGTTGATCTGGTTATGAATATGCTTTGATAGGAAATAACTGAGGTAAAACCATACAAAATTATGCTCTTTCGTTTACCACACAAGCGCCACCTTGATAACGCTGGACAAGATCCAACTGCAAACAATACTGTTTGAAAAAGGTTGTTGTAAGAAAATATCCTCATGAACGATTTTCCTGGCAATCCATCCCAAACGTGATAGTCTTGCCATTATGTGGCACAAGTATGTCTTGAATAAATTCTTGTTTCAAGCAAGTATTATGTTACTTAAACCACACAATTTAGTGAGTAAATAAATTACCAATTGTGTGTGTACCTACGCCCCTTATCGGCAGTCTGTATCATTAACACGCTGGCCCACATTTGGGTGGTGTAGCTACATTTGTATTACATTAATGGATCCCTTATGAAGTGTCCCTTTGTGACCGAAATGGCCGATAGCCTAGGGAGGTAAGTAGGTACATAGAAAGAGAATATTTTTTTTTGTACTTGGTGTTTGGTACTAAGACGTTAGACTAGGCCTCATGTCTGTTCATGCAGGAGACAACCTCAAGTTTTACTGGCTCAGTAGTCGTCCACCCGTATTTCAGCATCTGTGGCCTTCAGAAACGACGAAGGACGCAGAAGATGTGCCATTGTCTGCAGGAAGGCGGGTGGCACATCCACATCTGTTTGAATTGTCTTCTGTGTAGTCCAAGACATTATTTTGTGTAGCAGACAATATAGAGATTGCTCTTGCATCTGCCGACCTGTGACCAGACCTGAGCGGAGCTTGTTCAGATATTTTTGCAAGTCTCCCTCGCAATGTGGCATTGTGGCAACGCAATGTGGCAAGTCTGAAATAGAGGCAGTGGTTCTCTCGTTACCGATTAATTATTGTCGTCAGTTCGTGTCATCCCTAATCGGGGTCATAGGGCTCTCAAAACACTTATCTATGTTATGGCCGACTTTGCGTCTACGGATCAAGAAATCCCGAGATTTGCTCATCCCGAGACCGTTTGCTTCCTGTGGGGATGTCCCTACTAAATAATTCGATTGGTAGCTTGAGCGACTTTACCCCGAGACCGACCTATCCGAGATGATGCATGCGAAATGGCTTCAACATCAGCATTCAGCTGTTTGGGTTTTTAGTAAGATTTGGATGGATACCATGATCTTGTATTTATCCCCACAGCGCAACATGCGCTTCATTGCCCTCTGGCAAACCTTGAGCGTTTTTTCAGTCAAGGACTAGGTTAATAAAAGAATATTTTTAGGAAGGTAGCTACGGTATCGGTTCTCTCTTTCACTCTCTCTCTGAGAGAAGGCTTTTGCCCAGCTAATAGGATTTTCCTAATTAATGTTTTTGCTGCATGATTTTACCAACCAAACATAAATCAAGACATCCAAACAAAACAAAAGGCAGAACCAATCGCATCACTATCGCCCGCTAAATGATGTATTTTTAAACGACCTTATTCTAGACATTGCCGCTGTACGAAACTGTAAACACAACGCTTAGCGGAGTCGATGACCCGCGCTTATCGCGCCTTTATCTCGTGACGAAACCTGCACCTTGGCAAAGAATCCTCGCAATCTCCCTGATTCTAAGTTTGATAACGGAATACTGTTTTTGTTTTGCTGCATACTGCATTTTTATATCATCATATTTTGTCTGAATATTACAGCCAGCGCCAATCAGTAAGTTTATCTCTTTGTCAAAGCGGTTCGATTGCTTACAAATTTAAATAAACTGTGTTGAATGACAATTACCTAGATCGAATATCGAAGCATTCGTTTGTTCTTGTTATTAAAATAGCGTCTGGAAATTACTTAGAACTTGTACTGGGAATTGTTTGTTTGGCATGGAATTTGTGGGCGTACTTACATTTTATTTGGGTCTGTTCTTTGTTCGTTATACTCCCTCCATCTGATCGCTTTTGATTCATAAATGTATCTTGCAGTTGAGTGATCGTTGCAATGTACCCAAATGCTTTTTTTACCACTCGGCTCTGCTATGTTCGCCCTTACATTCCCTTAAGATCCCTATAGAAAGAAATTGCCTATTTCTTTAAAGAAACAACTTTTTTCAACTCGTGTGTTATTCCACGCTAAAACTTTGAAACCAGGGTCCTTCCTTAGTCTGAGACGCAGTAGTTAGGATCTTAGTAAAGTTTTTAGGGAGCGGGGTTTCTCCTACAACGCTGAACCTATCGAAACGAGACTTGGTTGCAGACTTGAAACCCTGGTGTGGCCACCATACAATTAAATTCTTATTTTTGTGTGCCCTCACCTATTGGCTTTCTCGTCCAGTGGTCAAACGAAACAAAAAGCACATTAGTAAGTAATATCTGCGCAGGTCCGCAATCAACTAACATATGCCCGTCTCTCTCCCCCCTACAGATAGTAAGCGATGCGGGAGCAGGAGGGCGAGGAGCCGGCGCACCACGCGCGGCGCCCCATGAACGCGTTCCTCATCTTCTGCAAGAGGCACCGGAGCGTCGTGCGCGACAAATACCCCAACTTGGAGAACAGGTGGGTTTTCCTCCCTGAGAATGTCCCTTCACGTCCCTTTCTTAAAATTTTCCTATCCGTTTCTCAGTATTTCTCCGGTTTTTAAATGTCTCTTTATGTCACTTTCCCAATATGTCCATAAAAAAACATATATTGCATTTAAATTCCTGCATATTGAAAATTGCCTAATATTGACAAACAGCGTCAAGGCTGATGTTATATTTTGTGTCAACCCCTTCCCTGTTACTCCCCAGAATAGCGGGTAAATCTCGACAACCTTATTGTATTGTTGTGTACTTTCTTGCGCGCTACCCAAAACACTATCTGCAGTACCAAAGGTTGACTGGTAGAAAATGCTACTTAGCATTAAGTACGCCTTTGTACAAACGTTTTAATGTGCAATAAAGAATTAAATAATAATAATAACCTTCCAGCTATCGACCTCATTTATTTGTTTATCAATCAGTTACAATTATTGTGGAAAACCCCGCCGTATTTATCAACATTTAAATCTGCTCTGGCATGGCTCTGGCAGTCCGAGCAGGAAAACCCATTACCATTAGTTTGCTAGCTCTCTTAGTCGCGTATTAATCCATTAACGTTTTAAACCCATCAATATTGTTCGCAGGTCCATAACGAAGATACTCGGGGAGTGGTGGGCCAATCT
This sequence comes from Zelleria hepariella, assembly GCA_949319315.1. Classification (NCBI taxonomy): domain Eukaryota; kingdom Metazoa; phylum Arthropoda; class Insecta; order Lepidoptera; family Yponomeutidae; genus Zelleria; species Zelleria hepariella. The sequence goes on from OX439381.1 coordinate 18,998,883, forward strand.
GGACAAGGAGGAGAAGGCTTGCTACACAGGTCTTGCTAAACAGGTATAGTTTAATTTCTATCCATATTGTAAATTTTGATGTTTGATGCTTTTGTTGTCGAGTGAATCGGGATACTGTTGGATTTACCCGGTTCCTGGTATCTGACTCTACAATACATTGGTAATGGTACTGTTTAGTACCAAATATTACTTGGCTATCGAGATAATGTCCGTTTCTAACTCCGCAGTACAAAGACGCATTCTTCAACGCCAACCCTGACTTCAAATGGTACAAGCTACCAGCACCGCCCCTGCGCACGCTCTCCTCTCGCCCTCGAGATCCTCACGAAAAGGAAGACTCTCCGCAACCCGAGGAACCAGAGGACGACCTCGTGAGGACCAACAACAACTCGCAGCAAGTGGACTTCAACAAGAAGTCCAACAATGTATACGAGATCGAACAGAAACCCTCGATGTTCACACCAGGTAAGCTCGCCGACGTCGCCCAAATGGGCGGCCTGAGTAGCCTCCTAGCTGAAAAGACTGAAGCACAAACTATGAACCCCTACTACTCACCCCCGACCTACAAACCCAACCCGATCTCAGAGGACAGGCCGAGAAAGTCCAAAAGCTTCACCCGCGAAGACAGCATACGCGAGCTGCAGAACGCTCTGTCGGAAACCACCAGGGTCTTTGAGGATTTCGACGAGGAAAAGGGCGTGATATACCGCCGGGAGGTGCATAACCCTGATCCGTACACGCATCAGGACATGATCGACCAAATAGTTGATAAAAGATATAATTCCAAAGAGGACGAGTACGCTTACCAAAAGCAGTGGTCCGATGACGAGAAGAATGTGAGGTCCGGACGGTCTTGTAAAGGAAAGAGATACCAGGAGTTCATGGCTGTTGGGGGGTTGATCGTTAACAAACGGCAGAAGAGGGACCATCTCGACAAGTCCCCTGAAGATCCGTTCAGTGCTTCCTGCAGCTGGGAGCCCGGTCGAGTCGAAGAGCAACTGACTGACTACTACAAACCCAATAACCCACACAACGACACATCACTCGAGAGCGAACCTACTAACGAAACCGACGAGCCCGAACCAGACAATAATGCAAACAAAACGTTCAAGGCTGCCGACTTCGACTTAGACGCTAAAATTAAAGCCCTTCCCTCACTTAGCCTAGAGAAGTTCCAACAGAGGAAGCGCGAGAACAAGCGCAAAAAGAAAACCATAAACCTGCGACCGAAGCTCCCAGAGCACTCGGTCAAAGACACGCTGTTCGACCGCAGGGAAATGGCCGAGAGTTTCAGGGAAAACATTATAGGAAGCCAAAAACGAAAACCAAGGAAGATAAGCATCACGCGGCTGGAGATCAACAGCCTTGTCTCTAGCGTCGACCTCACTGAGGCACATAAAATCAACCCGGAGATAAAGATAGCCACTGAGGCACCGTGCACCGTCGTCCAGAGCATGGACCAGAGTAAACAACAAAGTGCTCACGACAACACTGATCTGTTCGCGCTGGCAACACTGGCCGAAGTGGCCGCGAACACTTCCAAAATGGAGGAAACGTCGATGCTAGAGAAGTTCACGACCCAATACAGCGGCGACTACGCTTCCAGGGTATGAAATACCAACACAACTAGCCTTAAAAAGAATTCCAAAAATTATTTACTTTTTAATCAGATATAATATTTATACATAGATCTACATTTACATGTACGCATAAAGAGTAACGTTATTGTACACTTTTAATTGTAGTTTTTATAAATATAAAAAGGAAAGAATAGATATTAAATTATATCTACATTTAGGTATTAGAAGATGAGATGAACTTTATGTATACCTAATCGTTTTGTTGAATTAAAAACGTAGGCTGATACATACCGCTTTCTAAATGGTTAAAGTAAACGGGGTGATATATGGATTATTCTAAAGGAGAAATATCACATTAATAATAGAATGGCATAATGTATTTTACATACACTTATTAAGAGTATTTTACATCGTAATATAATCCTAATATTATTGGTTTTCGCACGTTCTTTCTGCATCAATACGAAAGCCAGAGGCCTCAGTTGACAGAATTACGAATGTATTCTATCAACCAGCTATTCCCAAGCTTTTGCACCAAGAACATGGCATCCACACAGGCCATGCATCACAAAATTTGAAAAATATATGCCAAAATATAAGTCATCATTTTGAACCTCATTTTGTGTACATCTAGGTTATTACAATCGCCTTAATAGATTATATAAAATTAACGTTTTGTTATTATTATGAATGAAACTAAGACACCAATGACGTGCATAGACTGTGTTGCATTTTTATGGTGATTTTTAATCAATAATAATATGATATCATATTTATTTAACCGCTCGGTAATATATAATATTTCATAGCGTATATTATTAGGTATTTATCATACATACAGCGAATGGTACTATTTGTGCCTAGTTACTTTAAAATTCACAGTGACTGGATCACTGGATTTTACTTTACTTGTTTTTTTTTAAGTCATGCCTACTACAAATTGGAATCGTCCAAACAAAATTTTAAAATGTCTGTCAATTGTTAATAAATTAAAAGGATGTTTGTTTTTAAACTAGTTGTATGTGAGTATGACTCGCAGTTTTCTTTGTGATATAATGTTTTATTATACCTATGTATAGTAATGTACACTCTTAGCTCAGTTTTATTATCTAAAGTCATTGAGTTTAGTTATTTCAAAGCAAATAGATAGATAGATAGATATCTTTTAGATTTTATCTAAAATTGAACGTTTAGGAACTCAAAGGAACTCAATTATAGACGATAAAAAATTATCATACCCCCACGGTACCTGAAAAATATCGAAAATATTCACTAACATCATCATTATAAAAAAACCTAATTAAGAAAAAAAAATACATAAAAATCAGCGCGGTAAATTTTCATAAACCTATTTTAAATCATTTTATGTTAAACATCGTAAATGTAAAACGTAGTGATTTATTTTTGGAACAGTGTTTCTCAATGTTTGCGATGTTAAGATGGGATGGACGCTGTGATTTTTTTAATTTGTTGCCTCTTTTTTAATAGGTGACATGGGTTATTTATTTCGTACATCCAAAATATATTATGTTGGTTTCAGGTCTAGTCTAGCGTAGTTTATTAATTATTAATATTAATCAAGACCATACTAAATTGGGAAGTGCACTTAATATGTATTTTAAAGTTACAAACATTCATGACCTACAATGCCATTATGTGTCATGCATGCTCATCCAAAGACCAAACGTTTTTAGAATATAGAAGCTAGGCTTTAGCTGTAGATTTGTCGTATATTATATGCATAGATGATGTATAATTTTGATAAATTATGTATGTTTAACATAACCGCCAATGAGATGTGGCATTAATCTAAATAGAATTCTCCTTTTTGTGAAAATATATTGTTTTGTTGATAAAATATCTGAGCTTTTAAGTTCTTTTGTTGATTTTATGTAGTTTTATATAAATTGTTATGCTTAGCTTACATGTTGCATTGAGAGCTTTTTGATGGTTCCTAAACATTGTAAATTGTCTATGAGTTATTTCTTATCATCGCATTACTTCAAACAAAGCTACGGACCATCTTATGAAAATGGGTAAGCCTTGATATGAAAAGCGCCTTAATTTAAACTGATGTTAGTTTGTAAGGCAATTTTCATTTCTTTAAGGGGCCAGTAGGTTATTACAGGAAAATATTTAAAAGTTATATTGCAATGTTTCACGTAAATAAATATATCTCAATAAATTATATTCATTGGATTGCTCCAAAATGCTTTAGAAACAAAATGCAAATCAATTAATTAAAATACAGTAAAAACCGATTGGTATTTTGTATTTTAATCGATGGTGCTCAAAGATCTGTATATTTTTATAAAAAGAAAAGATATCATTTCTTTAATTTAAAAAGCAGGGGTTAAATCGAAAGGAATAGTCGGAGATGGATCGTGTTTTAAATATCAATATCATTAATTATCATGTGCCGAAGTAAAAAATCCTTTTCGTAGGTTTTAAAGTATGAAAATAAGCAAATAGGTTTCTAAATACATGTCTCTTTGAGAAACACTGGTCTAGGTTAGTCGTTACTTTAGGGCATAATATTAAGTCGGCACCCAAAGTGTGTTTTTGGTTCCAAAGTATATTGTTGAATGTTTTGTTATGATGTGTGAGCGAGTTTAAAACTATATCCTTTCACTATAGAAATAAAGTTTATTCATATTAACAATGTTTGTTTTTAATTTATGATTTCCAAGGATAAATACACTAAGTTGTAAGTACAAGATTTTTGTTGGACAAACAAATATTTTTCGTATCAGCATTTTTAGATAATTTGATGCCTTGATGCCCTTAAAATGTGTAGGGAAAGACATCCTAAAACTATTGTTATAAAGTTATAATATTCCCTCGACTCTTGGACACATAATCGGCTGAATTATTGTTGTTCTGTTGTTAAAGGTTGGACGATAGCAACGTGGCAGGGTATTTAAGTTTTTCACAGTTTTTTACATTTTATAGCTAAACTGAGCTATTTTTCTTCAGCGATTTTTCGTTCGCGGCAATAACATAGTAGGTATTATTTTAATTATTGTAAACAACAGAACAACAATAATGAAAAGAATACTGTTTTATTGCCGCGAACACCGAACTAAATCGATGAACAAAAATAACTCAGTTTAGCTACAAAATGTAAACACTGTGAAAATTTTGAATTTTCCGCCACGTTGCTATCGTCCACCCTTAACTAGGGCTAACTAGCGCCACCAATGATTAAAAAAATCATGGCTTTTTTTATAACCCCCTTTTTGAAAAAGTAATTCGACAGAGTTTTCTACAAAGTGTTACAAAAGATCCTAACTCTTTTTACAGGGTAATAGCACCCGGTGATAGGGATCACCACCTAAATATTGGTTTTGCTCTATGACATTCCGTTAATTTTTAAATTAATAAAATGTGAACGATATGGCGGGAGAAAAGTATTTTTTAAATATTGTTTTCATTGACTTTCACAATATTTTAACAACTCAAAGCTATGTAAATGCACCTACACGCACAAACATATTTTTAAATTTGGGCTAATAACATAAACAAAAATTTTATGATTTTTTTCAATTTTGAGGTTATGAAATAAAAAACTGTTTTTTCAACTTTTTTTTACAGATTTGACAACCTGTTGACCAGTAGGTTACATCCTGTAAAAAGAGTTAGGTACTTTTGTAACACCTTGTATATTACTAATAGAAAACTCTGTTGAATTACTTTTTCAAAAAGGGGGTTATAAAAAAGCCATGATTTTTTATCATTGGTGGCGCTAGATAGCCCTGTCTCTGCTGATTTCTCACAAAAGAATGTGACAGAACGATACTTAAGTACTTATTTATTTAGTAAAATAATTCTGAATTCAGAAACCGGGCCCTAGTTTACGCCTTGTGGTAAATAAAACTCAACCGCTCGTTTAGCTACTCACCAGTAGATGGCGGTGACTACTTTTCACTTGGGTGTTTTTTTTATCCTACATGGTACACATGACAGCACGTCGACCCTTACACGCTAGCACTCTACTCGGTTACATTACGGGCGACTTTACAAGATCAGTGTACAGTTTAACGTGCTGTCGTGTGTACAACCATCAGTGACTTTGACAAAACAAGAACATTATTCTGTGGAGGGCAGAGGTAAAAAAAACAAATTGTCAGTTGCGCAGTTGCGTGCATTGTTTGAAACCGCTTTTTTTTGCAAAAAATGCGAAGTAAATAAATAAGCGAAAGCGAAATCTATTGCTTTCAACCTTAATCAGTGGACATTATTAGTGTATTACACGTGTAGTTTTTATATTCCTTCAAATCTGGATGAAACTACAATGATTGCGGCCTCGGAACCTTTGGTAAGTGTAAATAGGTGAAAATACCGGTAAAATTGATTTTTGTATTTTTGTAGTCGAACCGTATAATCTAATGCCCACCTCTCTTTGATGCACTCGTGCAGCGAGCGCGAGTTCGGCTAGTGGCGCACTTTCATCCTAAGATTCCTATCATCATCAGCCCACCTCTGCCCACTGTTGGGTATAGGCCTTTTTCTATGAAATCGCTTTCTGCCAAGCCCTCTAAAGGTATCATTCCGACCATCCAGTGTGAGTGAAGGCCCCTGTAGACGCTGTACAAATAATCTCATTGATGATGATATCCTATCTTCTCAGGGACATAGAACTCGAAGAAAGGGTCTCTATTTTTACATGCAGCATAGCTACTAGCTCTCTTCAGCAGAGTCGAGTTGATACAGCCTCTTTCTCGACTAAGCTAATAATCTTATTACGTAGATGCAAAAGGCCTAACACCAGCTTTTATTTTCTATGCAGGAATTTGTGCCGCACGGCCGCCTAATCCTCGAACAGCACCCAACGAAGATCTACAGCAAGGGTGCCAACGCGTCCCTCTCCGAGCACAGCCTGCTATACAAACTGACTAATTGTGTCATACGGGATGAGAGCTTACTGCCGAGGGAGGTGGAGGAGACGGAGAGCTGGTGCGTCCGGCAGGTGTACTCGCGAGGCACTGATGGTAAGATAATGTTAGAAGATGAGGATACCCTAACCTCCGACTGAAATATCTAAGTGCAAACATCATAAGCTATAAACGTAAAAGCTCCCATACAATGCACGTTTTTGGCACTTTAGCATTAGGCTCGCAAAATAAAGTGACACTCCACGGCTCCACACCGACGCAACTACTTGCCTCGGGACAGAGACAGATCTGCCTCTTTCTATGATTGTTTTTGTGACCTTAAAGAGCCAAAGGGTCTTAAAATTTTGTGTCAGACCTTCAATTTTTTCTTAGGCTTGCATTGCCCCTACTCAAGACATTACATTCAAATTATAATCCAATAAATTCAAATCCATTAAAAGGCCAGATGTGATTTCAGACTTCGAAGACGACCCACCGCTCTCAACCAAAGACAACAAGGACGAGTACATGTCAGAGTCATTTCGACCGCCGAGCCGCCTCAAGACTGACTTCAACATCTCAATCAGAAGTGAGCTGACGGCCGGAGTCAAGAGAATGGAGACGGACTGCCCTACTGGTGCAGGTAAATGTTGCTAATCCACATTTTCACTGAGACTTACTTTTGGGGTCATTCCTACCATCTTTTTTTGGTGCAAAAGGAGCATCTTAGTCCAAAATTGCCAACATTGTCCAATAGTGTTAAGATAAATCCCATGAAATATGAAAACTCTTGACTTCATTTATATTTTGTCCTATTTAAGTTTAGACTAGCTAGTACACAAAGGACAATGGAAAGAAGCATGTTGGGAACCACAGTGATAAAATCGGAAATTCTGAAATACAAAGGAAAACTTAAGTATTACTCAAATGACAGGGCATATGCTACGTTGCGAAATAAACAAATCGAGTAAACAAGTGACCTTATGGTACACAAGAGAGGACAATAGAAGACAGGGGCTAGAGTCTGAAAACAAGATGGAAAGGCGATAACTAGCTAACGGTGAAGGAAAACATCGTGAGGAAACCCGCGGCTGCACACGTATTGACTTGTCTTTCCTGTGAGCGAGGCCGACTAAGCTGTCAGGATGGTATAGGTTCTTGGCAAGCCTACTCCATCTAAAAACAAAGTCCCAGGAACTGCAGCGCCGAGTGGTCTCTTCATCCATCTAGTGTGAGTGAAGGTGTATAAATCATCTCATTTTGTAGACTTCCTGTGCCTTCAAGTTCGTGGCTGAACTTGAAGGCACAGGAAGTGTTCAATTCACCTGATTGAAGAGACAGTATCCCCACCCTGAAAAATAGATTCGCCAGCAGGACATGAGAAAGGCTTACTAGATGCATTTTCTCGGACAGTCATTTAAATAGACAAGTTAATGGCCCATTGTTGCAAACAGATTGCCAATATACGGAATACAGAAGAGAAAAAAAAAATTGTACATGCAAAGGCCTTAGTTTTTTTTCTCTCTGCAGGCCCGTCCCGCGCCGGCAGCGCAAACAGCTCCAGCAACATGTCCAAGAAGTTCAATCTTTCGTCAGCACGGAGCCACAACTCAACAGACAGACCGCTGGACCCCAAGACTGACAGCTGCTATGAGGAGGAGCTGTATGTCAAAGGGTGCACCGCTGTGTGGTCTAAAGGTGAGGCCTACGTTAACTTAACACTTTATAGTCATAGTAAAACTTTCCAGCAACACTTAGCCTTTTCAGCAAAAAGAAGCGTTTCCAACGACAAGAAGCCTTTACTGCAACAATAAGTGTTTCCAACAACAATGAGTGACTCCCGCAACAGTTTGCATAATCAGCAACAATGAACTAAAGACATAATAAGACTTTCCAGCAACACTTAGCCTTTCCAGTAAAAAGAAGCGTTTCCAGCAACAATAGGTGTTTCCAACAACAATAGGCGTTTCCAACAACAATGAGTCACTCCGGCAACAATTTGCGTGATCGACAACATCGGTAATGACGGTTTCCAGCAACAATAATAATTTCCAGCAACAGTAAGCCTTTTCAGCAACAATAAGCTTCCAGTGCGGAGTTCCAGCAACATGTCCAAGAAGTTCAATCTTTAGTTGGCATGGAGCAAAATACTACTAGTAGTTCGCTCCGAACTGTGAACTCGCGCGACCTCATATCTCGGTAACCTCTCCACCGATTTGGCTCATGATCGAACTTAAAAAATATTTTTGGTTTCTTCACCCGCCTACCAAATTTCGTAACGATCCGACCTTTACTCAATTTATCGTCGAACAAACATCCATACATACATACGAGTACAAGCGCCGGATTGTTCCAGTAGACTCGGAGAACTTCTCTCGCTTCGCTCGCTCGTTCAATTATTATTATTTTAACTTTATCATTTACTCTGCTCTCTTAGATTCTTCAGCTGTGTTTTTGCTTCTCAAAAAATAAAATAAGTATTATTTCTACTTCCAGGCCTAATCTCAACGCCGGCCACGAGAATCTCCGGCCCAGAGACGCGGGAAACCATCGCTTGCTTCACCATTGAAAACCCTATAAAGCACGCCGTCTTCTGCAACTTCCACGTTAGCATCAACAACACTATGCTGATAGACGCCCTCAACTCACAAATAGGCGATGTCAAGAAGAATATAAAGATAGAGGACACGACAGAACATTTACTGACGAAGATCATGCCCTCGATTCTTCTTATAGACAACAAATGCGTGAAAGTCTACGCAACAGACGGAAGAGAGTACGTGACAAGCATACCGTTTCAGGTGAAAAAGGTTTGGCCTATGAAGTACGGCGTTCTGTTGGAAAAGAACGCGACGCCGCTCATACACCACTCTTTGCTGCCGATGTCCTTTTTGAAGCTAAACGAGTCCAACAACAGCACGTTTTCAAAGTCACACAGGCCGTTGAATATGAGCGCCAAGTTGCGGCAAGAATCGCTCTCAATGTACGACAATGACGTACCTTTACCCACTTGCTTCTCCATGGCACATCCTTTGGACGAAGTCACGCCTCTGCTGATGAAGTCCCCATCACACGGGCTTCAGTATTACAACGACGGCGACTTGCAAATCATTTTCGTCAGCACGAATCCTAGCATTATCCTTTTGTACGATTGGAAACTCGGCACGCATTCGCTGTGGACTATACGGAAGGCGCTCCGAGACGAATGCCTCACTCTGTGCCCGAATTTGAACTCGACGACCACGGTGTTTAGTCAGTCCTGTGACTTCGCCAGTCCGGTACATTCTCAGGTGAAAAATGCCACAAGCTGGGCTACAGGAGTTGGCAGCCCTTTTCAATCTAGAAAGGCAAATACGCCACCCACGCCTCGGTCTAGACACAACAGTCCTATGGCCAACATGTTTCACCAACAAGGGCTATCTCCCCACGCCTCGATTGGCCAAGCTTCTTCCACATCCATGATGGCTAACACAATGCAGCAGACGCCCCCATCTCTGCCACTATATCCGGATATATGTCTGGATCACATTTGGACGGACACGCAGAGCATAAGAAGAGATCCGATAGAATCGGCTTGTGATATGAAGAGCTTCCTGCATACGGACTTGGTTGGACATAACTATCTGTGTTTCATGGTGAAAGTTGCCGGGCTGAGTCGGCTGCAGATTGTGAGGTTGCAAAGGTGACTGGCTTTCAGTATTTTCACGTCTTTACCTATTGCTTAATAACTCTAGTTTGATTATAGGAAGCTCATAAGGAATATCAGATGCTGGGCTAGGTGTGAACCTTCGTTTTAGCGCATAGCGCCCTTTTTAAAAGGCTCGACAAACTCCCGATTTCTGAATTGAAAAAAATCACTAAGCAAATACGTAAGTATCGTTCTGTCTCTGCAGATTTCTCACAAAAGAGCGTGACAGAACGATACTTAAGTATTTACTTAGTAAAATTATCAATTCAGTATGTTGTCTTCGTTTTTAAATCGCAATCTAGAATACGCTTTGTGTGTGTGCCTGTCATCTGTCCGTCTGGCAACGTAGCTCTTAAACAAATGAACCGATTTGAATGCGTTTTTATTTTATTTGAAAGCAGGTTTTCTAGCGAGTGTTCTTGGAGTTTGTTTATGAGATTTGCTCATTTGAAACTAAAGCCGCGTTTTCACAGTCAAAAGTTAATAAAACCAAATCAGAAGTATTTATTTTCTTTGATGGCTCATTTGGTTTTATTTACTTTGACTGTGAAAACGCGGCTTAAAATGTCGGAAGTATTTTTATTTTAGTGGTTATTACTGTTTTTATTTCATCTCCAGATCAAACCGAACGACCTCGTCCAAGCCCAACATAATAGTGGGCTCCATAACGTCAGTGCCGGCCAAGGACGCGGTGGTGTTGGAGCACCTTCACATGATGGCGCTGATCGACGAGAGCGGTAACATCATACTGCAGTCCGGGACCAGTGTTGTTGGCAAGGTATGTTGTTACTTCCTTGAAACTCTTCTTATTTTAGAGATTTGGAATCGGTGTAGCTGTCTCGCCCCGTGAACGGCTTACATAGGTAACCTACAACAAGTGCTGAGTCAGTTCCTATATTTAGCTGCGGAGATGTTCTGCTACGTACTTCTTTTCTTTACAATAAAAACTTAGCCTCATAACTTCTAAACGTCAAAAAATCGCTGAACATACATGGGGGTGATTCGGGTACTCCTGGGTGCTCTATCTCTGGACTTCCGCTCGACGCTATTTTACCCTCTATACTAATCCTAAAACAAAACCATACCGCGATGTAGGATGGTGGAGCGCCATCTACAGGGTGCACTCTAAGTCGATAGCGGAACTTTAAGTAGTCTGTCTACTGATCAATACAAACAACTTGTACTAGGTGGCGAAAAAAATGGAGCGAAAAAAATATCAGCTGTTTCATACATTTGGCGCAGTACTGAGTCGACCTTTTGTATGGAACAGCTGATATTTTTTTCACTCAATTTTTTTCGCCACCTAGCACCTGTTGTTTGTATTGATCAGTACACAGCCTTCTTAAAGTTCCGCTATCGACTTAGAGTGCACCCTGTAGTGTATAAGTTTAGAACTAATTACATTGGTTATTTCCAGGTTCACGTGGGCGGCGTCCTCGCCCGACTCATCGACTCTCCCTACACCAAACGCACCACGTTCCAGTCGCCCTTCCCGCGACGTAGCAGCCTGCTGCCGACCCGCACCAATGACCCAGCGTTTGACGACTCAGCGCTGCATCTACTGTCACCCGTTCCTCACAGTTCGACCGCGAGAACTGAGCAGAGGGAGTCTTTGGGTAAGCAGTTTACACACCCTGTAATTTGTTATCCACACATCTTCGAAAGCGTCACAAGTCTCGGCACGAAACATCTGCATCTTCCGGCGCACATACAGTGATCTACACATACAGGGTACACAGACTCCTGAGGCTAGGAAGACTCTTAAATTCAAAGGCAACAGTCCCTAAACTCCACTGCGACTCTGCTATTATAATTGCGAAAGTTTGTGAGGATGGATGGATGGATGGATGTTTGTTACTCTTTCACGCTGAAACAGCTGAACTGATTTGGATGAAATTTGGAATAGAGATAGCTTAGACATTAGAATAACACATAGGCTACATATTATCACTCTTTTATACTTAGGAGCAAAGTAAAGCATATATCCTTTTTCTGCTGAAATGGCTGAACGGATTTGGATGAAATTTGGAATAGAGATAGCTTAGACATCAGAATAGCACATAGACCACATATCATCACGCTTTTACACTTAGGAGCATAGTAAAGCATATATCCTTTTTCTGCTGAAACGGCTGAACATATTTGGATGAAATTTGGAATAGAGATAGCTTAGACATCAGAATAACACATAGGCTACATATTATCACGCTTTTTCACTCAGGAGCAAAGTAAAGCATATATCCTTTTTCTGCTGAAACGGCTGAACAGATTTGGATGAAATTTGGAATAGAGATAGCTTAAACATCAGAATAAAACATAGGCTACATATCATCACGCTTTTACACATAGGAGCAAAGTAAATCACACACCTATCCTTTTTCTGTAGTCCACGCGGACGAAGTCGCGGGCAAAAGCTATCCTACTGATATTATAATTGCGAAAGTTTGTAAGTATGGATGGATGATGAGGCTACATATTATCACGCTTTTACACTTAGGAGCAAAGTAAAGCATATATCCTTTTTCTGTAGTCCATGCGGACGAAGTCGCGGGCAGAAGCTAGTCCTGAAATAAATTACTGACTGCTATAGGGTGGACGATAGCAACGTGGAGGGAAATTCAACATTTTCACAGTTTTTTTACATTTTGTAGCTAAACTGAGCAATTTTTGTTCAGCGATTTTTCGTTCTCGGCAATAAAACAGTATTATATTAATTATTGTAAACAACAGAACAACAATAATTCAGCCGATTATGTGTTCTGGTCTACGAAGTGGCACTGCCCAAAAAACTTGTCGTAGACCAGAACACATAATCGGCTGAATTATTGTTGTTCTGTTGTTTACAATAATGAAAAGAATACTATGTTATTGCCGCGAACGAAAAATCGCTGAACAAAAATAGCTCAGTTTAGCTACAAAATGTAAAAAACTGAAAATTTTTAATTTCCCGCCACGTTGCCATCTTTCCACCTTAAACGCATGATGATGATCAACAGGGCTGCAAGGGTTGGCGGATGCGGCGGGCGACCGCGTGACGCTAAAGTTCGACTCCGGCGCTATGTATAGGATCACTCTGCCCGACGTCGCTTGCTCCTCCCTCGTTGCCAAATGCTGTGCCGCCTTGAAGGGGATCCTGCCTAAAGACGTCACCATGCAGGTGAGACACATTTGTTTTACGTAATCTATAGGGTTTTTGGATAAAAACATCTACAATGTAATTTAGGGCGAGGCCCCATTGGTGCGTTGCGCTGTGTTGCGTTGCGTCGTCGCATCGGATCGACGCATTGTACGCCACATCTCGACGTTGCACGACGTCGCGACGCAAGACGCCGTCGCATCTGCGTCTCAGTTCAGCCTTCGCAATGGAGAGATACAAACGTGTCCGTAGAGACGACGCAGCGCAGCGCAACGCACCAATGGGGCCTCGCCCTTATCTTTAGTGCACAATAAAGAGTTATCTACCTATCGTAATAAGATTTATGCAGCGTCCAGTGGCACCTTCACTCACACTAGATGGGTGAAGACACCACTCGACGCTGCAGTACCTGGGACATTGTTTAGATGGAGTAGGCTTGCCCAGCATCTATACCACCCTGACAGCTTAGTGGGCCTAGACCACATGAAAGACAAGGTCAATACGTGCGGAGCCAACTAAGCCTAGATTTTGCGGATAGTGCCCTATTTCTCAAATCGCATTTTTTTTATTGTATCAGAAAAAAAATATTAACAGTAACTAGAATCATGGCAGATTGGTCGAAATCGTGCACCCATCTAGTGGTACATGTGGCTGAAATGGTCGGCCCACTTTATATTCAGGCATACAAAGGTACAAGAAACTTACGATACTTACGATTGAAAAACAAATTTCTCTTCAACAGGTTATAATAAAGTGGTATGGCGCGCGAAACGCACCGGGCACACAAGACCTGACGCCCGAGCAAGAATGGTCAATGTTCGCCAATCTCCTTTACACGCTTATCGGCTATGACCTGGAAAAGCTCTCCCTACCGCGCAAATCCGACGACTGGGGCGACAACACCGAAGTGGCCACCAAAAAGCAGCGAACCTCCAGCGATGGCACACAAGATGATTGGGACTACCTCCTGACTTCGAAATTGCACAAAACATTCGGCAATTCACTCGCCAACGTCCTGAATTTAACCCAGACGTGTAAGGGCGAAGCTAAGCCCCAAAGACCGAGCTTGACTAAGAAGAAATCGACAGGCGAAGAGAAAGCTAACCAGTTCAATGTAAACGGAATTCTATTTCCTTACACAGCGCAGGTTCTATACGCGTTCCACCTTGTTTACGAAGATACGAAGCTAAACACGCTTCTGCTAAACGACTTGCAACCTTTGTCTGCGTTTTTGTACCAGCTGTCCAAAGACTTAAGACTAGAAAACTACGTCACGCACTACTGGCTCGATTTCCCAACGGAATTGGCTTTGGAATACGAAGAAACAGAGTCGCAAGTCACGGAAATGCTTTTGAAGAAGCTGATTCAGCCGTCGTACTTTAGCAAGGATCCTCCGCATTTGTTCGCCTATTTGAATGCGATGTTGAAGGATGTGGATGCGGGGTACTATCCCTACTTGGCTGAGGTCAATGATATGTCCAGGAATTTGATTGAGGTAAGTGGTTTTAGCTAAATCTGTATCTTTCTAAATCGTGTATTTATGTCGAAATATCTTATCAGCGGCCGTTTTCTTTCCCTTCTTTTATTTTTTTTATATTGACTTAGAAGTAGTTCAACATATTTCAAGAGTTTCTAAATATTCTCTTTAATTTGATCGAAATAGCTTCTCCGTGGCCATCCTTTACCAATCTTTCTTTTATAGTGACGTGCTACGTGCTTCGAATGTAGATTCGAAAAATGTGGCCCAACATTTATCGTATGCGTAATCATCACGGTATCATCTTACTCGTATTATTTTCTATTTGTGACTTTTTTCACATGTAACAAACATGTCAAAAAAGTTTTTGGTAATAATTTATTGACAATTATTTCATTAAATTTTTAACGAAGCTTTTGTGAATAAAATATGATGTATGGTATTTATTGGCATGTGATCGCATAAATAACCATATTATTATGGTTCTTATCCGCAGGTGCTAACGACTATAGACTGTGGCCGTTGCGCGGGAATACAGACAATAAGCTGTAGAGACACTGTCGCGGCAGCCAGTACGCCTCGCGCGACCAGAGACAACCAGAGTGGCTTGGACTCTTACAGTCTAGCTATCACACTCATGGCTGAACGGGGTAAGTTCTTACAGTCTATCAATACAGACAATAAGCTGTAGAGACACTGTCGCGGCAGCCAGTACGCCTCGCGCGACCAGAGACAACCAGAGTGGCTTGGACTCTTACAGTCTAGCTATCACACTCATGGCTGAACGGGGTAAGTTCTTACAGTCTATCCATACAGACAATAAGCTGTAGAGACACTGTCGCGGCAGCCAGCACGCCTCGCGCGACAAGAGACAATCAGTGTGGCATGGACTCTTACAGTCTGGCTATCACACTCATGGCTGAACGGGGTAAGTTCTTACAGTCTATCAATACAGACAATAAGCTGTAGAGACACTGTCGCGGCAGCCAGTACGCCTCGCGCGACCAGAGACAACCAGAGTGGCTTGGACTCTTACAGTCTAGCTATCACACTCATGGCTGAACGGGGTAAGTTCTTACAGTCTATCCATACAGACAATAAGCTGTAGAGACACTGTCGCGGCAGCCAGCACGCCTCGCGCGACCAGAGACAACCAGAGTGGCTTGGACTCTTACAGTCTAGCTATCACACTCATGGCTGAACGGGGTAAGTTCTTACAGTCTATCCATACAGACAATAAGCTGTAGAGACACTGTCGCGGCAGCCAGCACGCCTCGCGCGACAAGAGACAATCAGTGTGGCATGGACTCTTACAGTCTGGCTATCACACTCATGGCTGAACGGGGTAAGTTCTTACAGTCTATCAATACAGACAATAAGCTGTAGAGACACTGTCGCGGCAGCCAGTACGCCTCGCGCGACCAGAGACAACCAGAGTGGCTTGGACTCTTACAGTCTAGCTATCACACTCATGGCTGAACGGGGTAAGTTCTTACAGTCTATCCATACAGACAATAAGCTGTAGAGACACTGTCGCGGCAGCCAGCACGCCTCGCGCGACAAGAGACAATCAGTGTGGCATGGACTCTTACAGTCTGGCTATCACACTCATGGCTGAACGGGGTAAGTTCTTACAGTCTATCAATACAGACAATAAGCTGTAGAGACACTGTCGCGGCAGCCAGTACGCCTCGCGCGACCAGAGACAACCAGAGTGGCTTGGACTCTTACAGTCTAGCTATCACACTCATGGCTGAACGGGGTAAGTTCTTACAGTCTATCCATACAGACAATAAGCTGTAGAGACACTGTCGCGGCAGCCAGCACGCCTCGCGCGACCAGAGACAACCAGAGTGGCTTGGACTCTTACAGTCTAGCTATCACACTCATGGCTGAACGGGGTAAGTTCTTACAGTCTATCCATACAGACAATAAGCTGTAGAGACACTGTCGCGGCAGCCAGCACGCCTCGCGCGACAAGAGACAATCAGTGTGGCATGGACTCTTACAGTCTGGCTATCACACTCATGGCTGAACGGGGTAAGTTCTTACAGTCTATCAATACAGACAATAAGCTGTAGAGACACTGTCGCGGCAGCCAGCACGCCTCGCGCGACCAGAGACAACAAGAGTGGCTTGGACTCTTACAGTCTAGCTATCACACTCATGGCTGAACGGGGTAAGTTCTTACAGTCTATCAATACAGACAATAAGCTGTAGAGACACTGTCGCGGCAGCCAGCACGCCTCGCGCGACAAGAGACAACCAGTGTGGCTTGGACTCTAACAGTCTGGCTATCACACTCATGGCTGAATGGGGTAAGTTCTTACAGTCTATCAATACAGACAATAAGCTGTAGAGACACTGTCGCGGCAGCCAGCACGCCTCGCGCGACAAGAGACAATCAGTGTGGCTTGGACTCTTACAGTCTAGCTATCACACCCATGGCTGAACGGAGTAAGTTCTTACAGTCTATCAATACAGACAATAAGCTGTAGAGACACTGTCGCGGCAGCCAGCACGCCTCGCGCGACCAGAGACAACCAGAGTGGCTTGGACTCTTACAGTCTAGCTATCACACTCATGGCTGAACGGGGTAAGTTCTTACAGTCTATCAATACAGACAATAAGCTGTAGAGACACTGTCACGGCAGCCAGCACGCCTCGCGCGACCAGAGACAACCAGAGTGGCTTGGACTCTTACAGTCTAGCTATCACACTCATGGCTGAACGGGGTAAGTTCTTACAGGGTAGGTAACCGTATGAGATAGTGGCCATCCCTGGTGTCAGAGTTTTTAGGCCGCCCAACGGGCCTTTGACATGGCTTGACGATTGTTATTAATCAACAACAGTCGGGACCAACGGTTTAACGTGCCTTCCGAAGCACGGAAGCACTCAGATATTGTTGCCACTAGCGGTCACCCATCCATGGACTGACCGCGCCCGATGTTGCTTAACTTTGACAATCGATTAAGAATGGCTATTCCAACTAGGCTGTGACCGATTCGCAGTACTGCACCAAATGTATGGAACAGTAGATTTTTACGTCTTTACGTCTGTGACGGCCTCATGCACCTTAGCGACGCCGCCTTGGATGGCGAACAGTGGGCAGTGGTCGGCTGTGTGGGACATCGTCTGAACCCCCCCACACATGGAACTCGGGTCCGACCCTAAGTTCCATTTGTGCATTAGCTCCGCACATCTTCCCTGTGAGACTCGGAATCTATTGATTTGAGTCCAGTGCTTTAATGTTAAAGTTACACAACTAAGACCCGTTATCCCACCCGCAGGTATAACCCTCCGCGAAATCGACAATCTACCTCCCGCCGCTGCCCTACTGGTGCACTCCGTCCTACTAGCAAGACGGGTGGACCCACCGCCGGGCTGTGACGCGCTGTCCCCCCGACACAAACTGTCCCCCCGGAACCCAACGGCACGTATGTTCTACTAGCACTGTACCACTAGCACGACGGTGGACCCACCGCCGGGCTGTGACGCGCTGTCCCCCCGACACAAACTGTCCCCCCGGCACCCAGCGGCACGTATGTTATCATCATTATTATAGGATATAACCAGGGACCTGAGTCTGTAACGCAATGGTGCCAAATTGGGCTCCCAGTTGACGGCTTCAATTACGATTTATTAATGCTGTCGGTCCTTTTAATGTTTTTCTAGTACAGAAAAGAATATTCTGATTCTAATTATAGAGGATTAGTTCACTGGTTGTAGGAGAAAGACGGGGAAACCCCGGTTTTATCCTTCTTTTGGGACGGCATCGACACGCCATTGCGTTACAGACTTGAGCCCCTGTTTTCATACTATATAGCTATACAGAGCAATTTTTAAGTAGCTTTTATTAACCTCAAACACGTCAACTTTTAAATGTGATTTCCAACAAATTTTGTTCTACGACCAGAATTGGTGATAACGCAATTTTTTTTCTTCATAGAAAAAAAATATTTTTTCGTTTTTTTTTATTTAGAAGATTGAGAAGTTGGGATGTCTGAGGTTAAAAGCTTTTTAAAAATTGCTCTGTATTTACTAAAGGTACTCCCGCTTCGCTCGCTCGTTCAATCATCAGCAGATCATTCACAACCACCGCTGAGCAGAGGCCTCTTCAATTTCATGCTCAGACGTTCCAATACAAACTCGCCTTATAAGACCCTCAGGCTTCTAAATCAATTTTGTTTATCCCTCAGTGATAGAACAAGAAGCGCGTGAGAAAGAGACGGCCTTCACGTCGTTTGGTCCGCGCGAGCCGGAGTTGGTGCGAGAGGACAAACCCGAAGCGACGGGCATGGAGCATCTCAACACGGCTTTGCTTCGCCTGCTCTACCCTACCGACCACCGGTGAGTGAGAGCGGGACGGCGCTAGGAATCCTGCATCGCGCCAGCAGAATTTCTTTATAAGGCTGCTAGGAGTAGCCAGGGTATAAGATAGTAAGATAGCCTGAACACACGACAGCACGTCAGAGTGTACACTTTAGTTGTAAAGTCGTCCGTAACCGTAACGTAACAGAGAAGAGTGTTATAGCGTGTAAGGGTCGACGTGCTGTCGTGTGTATATGCCCCACTAGCTTGGAAAAGGCTTTCTCTCAGAGAGAGAGTTCTAGCTTATTCACCACGCGTGCTCAACGCGGATCAGCGATTTTCGCGTTGAGATAATGCCTTATTCGCTCGGGTTTCCTCACGATGTTTTCCTTCGAGATGTCTCGAATGCGAGATTCCCGAGAATTAGCCCCCTGAACGAACGAAGCATTATGTCGTTTTGTACGAAGCATATATGTATCCGAATTCATATTATTTTTGAACGAGCGAGCGAAGCGAACGAAATTCTCCGAGTCTACTGGTCAATACGGCGTTTATATGTATGAATGTTCGTTCGACGATAACTTGAGTAAAATTGGTCGAATTTGGTAAGCAGGTAAATAAAAATAAAAAAAATATTTAAAGTTTGAACATGAGCCAAATCGGTCGAGGGGTTGCCGAGATATGGGGTCGCGAGATCACAGTTCGGGGCGAACCACTAGTTATGTCATTGTGTACGAAGCATATGTCATTTTTATATGATTTTATTGCGGTGGTGGTCTAGTGGGTAGAACAGTGGACTCTGAAGTGAAAAGTCCTAGGTTCGATTCCCGGTGCGGGCATGTATCTATGACTTAGTTTAATTTCAAAGTTACGTACATTTGTGAATTTGTAGTAGCAATACCACTCGCTGACTGTGAAGGAAAACATCGTGAGGAAACCTGAGCGTGTGAGGCATTATACCCTCAACGCAAAAATCGCCAACCCGCATTGAGCACGCGTGGTGATTAAGCTCGAACTCTCTCTCTGAGAGAAGGCCTTTGCCCAGCTAGTGGGACATATACAATTCGGAAGGCAAAGTTTTTTGTTCGAAAGTCCGTTATTGGCTTAATCTTATATTTAGACAATATTGAGAAACTAATTTCAATATTTTTTATTTTGGTTCAGTAGTTTGGATTTTACAACGTTTCAAAGATACGGTTTTATGACCTTCACGCGACGGTCTGCATACTGTTGGCGCTGTTTGGCGGTCATAGGAACAAAACATTTTAGCGCATAAAAACAAAACTACTGAAGTAAAATAAAAAATATTGAAATTAGTTTCTCAATATTGTCTAAAGATAAGATTAAGCCAATAACGGACTTTCGAACAAAAAACTTTGCCTTCCGAATTGTGCAGGCTACATCTTACTTTTTTTATTGTACTTTTTGCTCTCAGGATGGTATAGGTGCTGGGCAAGCCTAATCCATCTAAAACATTGTCCCAGGCACTGCAGCGCCGAATGGTCTCTTCACCCATCTAGTGTGAGTGACGGTGCCACTTGACGCTATACAACGTGTTACAAAACATCCTAACTCTTTTTACAGGGTGTAACCTACTGGTCAACAGGATGTCAATTCTGTAAAAAAAAGTTGAAAAAAACAATTTTTATTTTATAACCTCAAAATAGAAAATTTTTCCCAATTTTTTTGTTTGTGGTATTAGCTCAAATTTAAAAATATGTTTGTTGGTGTAGGTGCATTTTCATAGGTTTGAGTTGTTAAAACATTATGAAAGTCAATGAAAACAATATTTAAAAAATACTTTTCTCCCGCCACAGTGTTGACATTTTATTAATTTATAAATCAAAGGAACGTCATAGAGCAAAAAAAAAATTTAGGTTGTGATCCCTATCACCGGGTGCTATTACCCTGCAAAAAGAGTTAGCATCTTTTGTAACACCTTGTATAAATCATCTC
Organism: Zelleria hepariella; assembly: GCA_949319315.1. Classification (NCBI taxonomy): domain Eukaryota; kingdom Metazoa; phylum Arthropoda; class Insecta; order Lepidoptera; family Yponomeutidae; genus Zelleria; species Zelleria hepariella. The sequence goes on from OX439381.1 coordinate 19,019,905, forward strand.
ATTAAGTAGATGCAAAAGCCTTAGTTATTGTACTTTTGACATTTGAGGCGCTTTTTACAAGAACAACCTTTGTCCCCATTTTGCCCAAAACGATTGTCCTACAAGCAAACCTTGGTGGTTTTTGTAAAATTGCCGAAACTTTCCGATGGAATAACTGTGGATATAGAAAGTTTTTTGTAAAAACTGATTAGTGGGGCTAGCTTGTTGAACAGTGTTGAAAACAGAAATTCGTTAAAATTTAACATTGGCTGTTCTTGTAAAAAGCACCTCATTTGCTTCCAGAATGTCGGAGGTATTCAGCCTGCTGCAGTCGTCGATCCCCGCGACCATAAACCTGAGCCAGCGGCCCGAGGTGTCCGACCACGACTTCATTGAGGAGCAAGAGAAGTACCTGTACGCTGTCAGCACCAGGACGATGGCGCTGCCTGTTGCGAGGTCTGTGAAAAGTTTTTTTTTTTACTTTATTTTTTTACGTGGTTTTTTTTATCACTGCCTGTTGCGTTTGTGTTTTTTTTTACGTTTTTTTTTGGCGTGGTTTTTTTTATTGCGGTTTGTTGCGAGGTTTGTGGAACGTTTTTTTTTTGACGTGTTTTTTTTTATCGTTGCCTGTTGCTAGGTTTGTGGAAAATTCTAATTTTTATTTTACTTTACGTGGTTTTTTTTATCGCTGCCTGTTGCGAAGTTCGTGGTCAATTCTATTTTTTTTTTTTTATATTTTACGTGATTTTTTTTTATCGCTGCCTGCTGCGAGGTTCGTTGAAAATTCTAATTTTTATTTTACGTGGTCTTTTTATCGCTGCCTGTTGCGAGGATTGTAGAACTTTTTTTTTATTATTATTAATTTACGTTTTTTTTTTGACGTGTTTTTTTTTATCGCTGCCTGTTGCGAGGTTTGTGGAACGATTTTTTCATTGAGGAGCAGGAGAAGTACCTGTACGCTGTCAGCACCAGGACGATGGCGCTGCCTGTTACGATTTTTTATTTGTTTTTTTTTTATTACTTACCGTTTTTTTTTTTTGTTTTTTTTGACGTGTTTTTTTATCGCTGCCTGTTGCGAGGTTTGTGTAAAGTTTTTTGTTGTTTTTTTGATCGCTGCCTCTTGCGAGGTTTATAGAACGTTTTTTTTTCGTATGTTTTTTTTTATTTTCCATTTTTTTTTTTACGTGTTTTTTTTATCGCTGCCTGTTGCGAGGTTTCTTGAACGATTTCATTCATTGTTTATCCCTCAGTGATAGAACTTGATAGAACAATGATTCATTGAGGAGCCGGAGAAGTACCTGTACGCTGGACGATGGCGATGCCTGTTGCGCTGTTTGAGGAACAATTTTTTTACTACTACTCCTTGGCTCGTGACCTTCACGAGAACTATTAGTCATATTGCACAATGCGCAAGCCAGGTTGTTAAAAGACGACGTTTTTAACAAGAAATTGTCAAACTTTCAATATGGCTTCTTGAGAAAAAATGTTAATTACTTGATACTTGACGAGGATAGAGAGGAGTGGAAGAAAAAAGGAGAGGCTCAGCAGTAGGACATTATGGAGGCTACATAAAACAAATAAAAAAACTTGATACTGAACACATATCTACAAAAAAAAAAAAAAACTCCGACTTTGAACCTCATTATCTCGAAAACCGTTGATTTCCCCGGCATAATTCCTTGGACAAAAATTTTCGTAATAATGAAGAGAATACGTGGCTTCCCGCTTTGTTGAAGGTCTTTTAACACCCTGTATAATATGACATACTCGTACATATATTATGGACTACTTAGACTCAAGGTGCCAATGTGTAGATTACATTGCGGGTTGCAATTTCAACGTCATTTTTTGTACGAAATATCTTTTTTTTTTATATGGCGTTCTTCTATATTATAAATCTTCACTATTATTGATGATATCTTTGAGCGGCCTGAAAACTCTGTCACCAGGGGTGGCCACTAGCCACTACCTCATACGATACGACCTTTGAAATCTTAGTCAATATCCGTGTCTTCGGCTGCCATGTTAGGCCCACTGATGTGATGTGGTTAGACTTCATTCCTAAACTAATAAAATTATTCTTTAACATTCAATTCGCAGAGGCATGGTGACACTTCGGACTCAACCGTGCGTCCCGACTGAAGCTATGAGTCCGCCGCGACTGTGCGTCTCCGGGCGAGGTCCGCCGCCACGATGTCACACCATCGAGCTAGGTACTGGGCGTTTGACTACCTTCCTATGTAACACACTATCGAGCTAGAGACACTATACCTAGGTCTATAGGTGGGAACCTATTTCCATTTTCGTGTGTAGGCACAACGTGTGTAAAAGTCGAGATTAGTCGTTGGATTCGCGTCTTTACATCTTCGACTTTTACACACGTTGTACCTACACACGATTAGAGATTAAGATGCCTAGCGGCCTTACTAGGTATCAATAAACATTCAAAGACAATTTTGTAGGTAATTTAATGGGGAACATTTTGGCCATTTACGGTTCTATATTTATTTACGTAGTATAAACAGCGAAAAATAAAATAAAATGTTTGTAGTGTGCGACAGCCTACTTAAAGTTCCGCCATCGAATTCGATTGCGCCCTGTATGGTCATGCTATGGTTAAAACCCTTTGTCTGGCTGCTGTACAGTAAACAAATGTTTGGTTTTCATTAAAGAGTTATCTATCTAACTAAACATACTCTTTAAGTACGCTAAACCCGCACACACCCTCTCACACACACCCATTCACCCTCACATTTACACACAGAGAGGACACAAACACACACACTCATGTTAATACTCACTCATGTAACTTGATGATACTTTTTCTCCATCCTTAAGATAAAAATTGCATGCTTTGTTTTCACTGTAGCTACTCTTAGGCTTAATTCTTATATTCATACTTCTAAAGATACAAGTAGGGGGATCCAACCAATCTCACAAATGGTTTATCAAAAAATTATGTACACTTTATGTATTAGCCTAAGCCAAATATGTAACTTTTTTTAGTGAATAAAGTACTTTTTAATACAGTTGCTCAAAAAGTGGCGTATTGCAGGGACGTATAGCGTTCGGGATGTGGGCTATTACACACTCGTGCTTTTTTTTTACCTTTCCCGCACTCGTGCGTTTTCTTTCCCAACTGTCAAAATAATGTCTATTAAAAAGAAAAACCAACCACGAAGTTTTTACTAAAAAAGTTTTTATGATTCATGCAAATACGTATATTTCTAAAAAGAAGCTACTAATTTGTTTCTATACCAGATTTAATGATTTTATTGAATGAGTTTGGTTAGGTTTCATTTCATTAAATTTCATTTTCATTTCATATCAATAAAAAACTTCTACTGAAGACTTGGCTGTATGCATAGTTGCCTTTGCCTACCAGAATGGGTGAAGAAAAAAAAAACTCTGCTTATATTCTACGGTTGGCGCCATTTTGATTTTTCAGAAATTTTCTTTGCTTTAGTTGTTTGTTGCACAAAATGAGTAATTGCGACCCTAGTTTTTTTTAATTAACACCACGGGAACTCAGTATAATTGCACAAAATGCTTCGGAGAACATTTTACCGGAAAAGTAAAAAATGTTAAGTTAGTTGAGTTTATTGTGTTTTTATTATTTTACTAAATTGCTTCATTTTTTCGCAACTGTATTAAAAATAGTCGTTCAGTACACGTGCGGAACCGTCATTGCAACTTGTTCCGACTGTCAACCCTCGCCTTCGGCTGCGCCTCGGCTCGGGTAGCCATTTGTCGGAACTCGTTGCAATGACAGCCTTTCCACACTTGTAATGAAATATACTATTATTATTATTATAACAGGTAGTGCCGACAGTTCGCCCGCCACGCTGGCCTGGCCGCACTTTCACAACGGCGCGGCGGCTGGCCTGGCCTTAGTGCCCGCGAGCGGCGAGCGGATACAGGCCTCCTGGCTCCTCTACAACAAACCCAAGGTGAGACCCACTTGTGAGAACACGGATATGCTGAAAAATCTGCCTGTGATGATATTCGCACACAGATAAATAGGCAGACCTGCATATTGAATGCTACATACATATTTTTCCAACGGTGAATGGATACCGCCATCCATAGGGTTGCAAAGGAAACGCCCATTCTGGAGCTTAAGTCTGTAACACAATGGTGTGCCGATGGCGTCTCAGTAGGAGGACAAAACCGGGGTTTCCTCGTTTTTCTCCTAGAACCAGCGAACTATTAATCCTCTAGAATTAGGATCAGAATGTTCTTTGCTGTACTACAAAATCATTATAAGGACCGACGGAATTCATAAATTCCTTTTTGGCGCCTTTGCGTTTCAGACTTAGGCCCCTGTTGATACAGCGGTGACGTTCGATCTGACATTTTTTTAAATTCTCATTGCGTTTACGGACTCATGTAGGGAATTTGGAGATGAGCTGTAGTGGCTTCGCTTTTTTGCGACATCACAACATTTAACAAGAAAAACTAACTCTCGATTTCACTGACGCTCCCAAGCTTCCAGTGTTAAGACGCCATACGTCTCACAACTAGCGCCGCCAATGGAAAAACAATCATATCTTTTTTTTGGATGCGTTTTTAGCAAAAAACGCTCCTGCGATTTCTCAACGCGAGGCTTAACTATTTTTAGGACGGACAACTAGCGCTGCCAATGAAAAAAAAACATATCTTATTGGATGCGTTGTTTGCTAAAATCGATTGCATTGCGATTCTTAAGTTCTAGGATCTGGAATACAAACCTTAGCTCCTAAGAACAGTTAAGGCTGGAAGATAGTAGTGTGGCGGGAAATTCAAAATTTTCACAGTTTTTTACATTTTGTAGCTAAACTGAGCTATTTTTGTTCAGCGATTTTTCGTTCGCGAGCATAAAACCGTATTCTTTTCATTATTGTAAACAACAGAACAACAATAATTCAGCCGATTATGTGTTCTGGTCTATGACAAGTTTTTTGGGCAGTACCACTGCTTCGTAGACCAGAACACATAATCAGCTGAATTATTGTTGTTCTGAGCAGCTACCATGAGTTCTTACTGTCACTGTCACTGATAGTGATAAGTTGGATAAACAAACTTACTACTATAGTATTAGGATACATGACAGACGTCCGGCAGACGTCCGGCACAGCTTTTTCGCACTCGTGGTAGCTACTCTGTTGTTTACAATAATGAAAAGAATACGGTTTTATTCTCGCGAACGAAAATAGTTCAGTTTAGCTACAAAATGTAAAAATCTGTGAAAATTTTGAATTTCCCGCCACCTTGCTATCGTCTACCCTTAAGCCTCGCGTTCCGGTGTCAAATACACTAAACAAATCGAAAATGTTTACATAGCATACCCTAGAATTAGGTGAGACCTATCTAAAACAGCCAGTTTCGTGTTGACATTCATAAATCTTTTCGATTTTTTTTGTGTATTGGTACAGTAATCGATTTTGTGCATTTTTCTTTAGGCATTTTTCTATGCCCAGCGCCTTAAGTTGACAGGGAACGATTTAGTCTTGGTGAAGTCAAGGGTAACCACACCTTAAATAATTTATGCGTCTAGTGGCACCTCCATAAAGGGATCACTCAGACGCCATAGTGCTTGGGACATGTATTTTACATTGAGTAGGTTTGCCCAGCACCTATACCGGCCGCCTAACGTACGCACGACAGCACGTCGACCCTTGCACGCTAGCACTCGACTCGGTTACGTTACGGGTGACTTTACAAAAAAATGGTACACTCTGACGTGCTGTCGTGTGTACATATGGTCAAAAGCTTGCTTTCAGACGGTCATTTAATTTGCGATGGCTTTAGTCCAACATCACATAAATTCAACTCATAAATTCAAATCTCAGATCACGGCGTGACAAGTTATGCTTACCGATGTGACAAGTTATGAATATAACTACATACAAATTAATAACTACAAAAAATTTTAAATTCCCCGTTATTTTAGCTTCAAATTAGCATATCTCATAAACGTCTGAACCGATTTTTATAAACATATCTAAGAATACTTGCTAGAAAACCTGCTTTCAAATAACAAAAACTGCATCCAAATCGGTTCACCCGTTTAAGAGCTACTGTGCCACAAGCAGTCACACACACACACACCCTCACACACACACACACACACACACACGCATATACACACACCCTCTCTCATAGCGGTCAAACTTATAACCCCCCTGAATAACTCAAGGAAAATGGTGTGAGTGATGTGATACCACTCCACCATACGTTTGTATCTAATCCACTGATCATAACTTCGTGATTCATGTGTCTTTGATATTTTGTCATTTTCATCCGACTTCCGACCAAAGGAGGACATATGCAATTTTTCTGTAGGTACATTTTATTGTATTTTTTTTGTTGTATGTGCGTTCGTGCGTTAAATGTGGCCCGCTTTGGATGTTTATTTAGCTGGTTTCAAAGAGTATATCGTGGGTATTCTATCTGCAACTGCATGTTTTGTAATACTGGGAGAAAATTAGAACCAAAAACATATGGAATATGACTCGTTCTAGTAAAGAATATGTGCTATGGGCACATGCTACTTACTAAGCGAAACTTACTTACTTTACTATGCAAAACTTATAATGTATGTATAGTTAATATTATCAGAGTTTAATGGCTTATACTCGTAGTTAAATAGAAAAGCTCTTTCTCTTTGTAGATAGAAACTTTTCATGCTTCTTTTAACAGAATCGATGCGACACACTATTTCACGATAAAAAAAAACGTTAGTCAAAGTCAAACGTTAGACATAGACATATTACCCATATATTTATTTATGGAAGGCTAACCATGCTTAAAAAATACATAGTACGTGTAAAGTTTTGAAACAGAGAGCCTATTATAAGCCCGTTACCCATATGCCCTATAATAATTAATTTGTTTCTATAATAAATAATAATTATTGCATAAAAACGTGTTCCGACTCAAGGTTTGCCAGAGAGCAATAGAGCGCAGTATACTCGGCGTCTCGTCACTCGTTTATTATTGTTTAATTTTCGTTGGAACCAAACCCAAGAAAATACTAATATAACCTATTAATATAACCCCATCTGATCTGTGTTATACTCTGTCATTCATTACCCATTACATTTATGATCTCTTCTAATATTAATATCAAAACAATGAATTATTAACGTAGGTAAATCTTTATCTTATCTTATTTTTGTACTACTAAGGCCCGTAATATCAATCACAGCCTAAGCCTTCGATTTACTAAACTATAGATCAAGTTTAACCATAAGCTTAATCCCGACCGGTAAGATCAATAGCAAATTAGCCAAAGATTACGTAATCCCTCGACGGAAGGCAACATTTCATCAAAAACTTCAAACCATTCACTCTTTTCTCCCATAGTGGCAACACTGTAAAAAAAATATATCGTGAACCGCGAAAACTCTCTTGTCCCTTTGAAGTTTTCATTTAAGGATGGAGTTGATACATTCCGAGCGGGAGCGAGATAGCTAAATACAGGTGATCAACAATAGTGACAAAGTAAGACTATTGTTGGTGTATTTTGCGTCAGTCTCTTGTCATTTACTTCAATAGCTGTCCGATTTTCCAGTCAGCTGATACCACAACTGCCATTTTTAAACCCCCGTTATAGTTTAACCGGCCGATGTCGGCCGGTTAAGTTAAACTCGAGTTTATCTGCAAATTGGTGTTAAACCTGCATTGATCTAAGGCCCGTAATATCAATCACAGCCTAAGCCTTCGATTTACTAAACTATAGATCAAGTTTAACCATAAGCTAAATCCCGACCGGTAAGATCAATAGCAAATTAGCGAAAGATTACGTAATCCATCGATGGATGGCAACATTTCTTCAAAAGCTGTCATCCTTCCCAGTCAGCTGATATGACAACCGCCATTTTTAAACCCCCGTTATAGTTTAACCGATGTCGGTCGATTAAGTTAAACTCGAGTTTAACTGCAAGATAGCAACGTGGCGGGAAATTCAAAATTTTCACAGTTTTTTACATTTTTAGCTAAACTGAGCTATTTTTGTCTAGCGATTTTTCGTTCGCGGCAATAACATAGTATTCTTTTCATTATTGTAAACAAAATTGAATTTCCCGCCACGTTGCTATCGTCCACCCTTAAAACCTAAATTGATATTACGAAATAATCTCCCGGTAAGGTTTAAACTCGCTTTTGGAGTTTGATCTTCCCCTTCTTCTCTGATTGATCTTACGGGCCTAACACATAATGGACTTTGAAATAAATTATTTGAATTTTAATTAACTCCCAGGGAACGACAGAGATGTCCAACGAGCACGCTGGCTTCCTGATGGCGCTCGGACTAAACGGTCACCTCAGAGACATGCCGTTTATGAACATCTACGAGTACCTGGTCAAGTGTCACGAGATGATCAGCATCGGGCTGCTGCTGGGACTGGCTGCTACTTACAGAGGTAAGGGGAGTGACTCACTAGCGGATTTAAGAGGGGGGGGGCTAAGGGGCTTAAGGCTGGAAGATAGCAGCGTGGCGGGTAAAAAACTGTGAAAATTTTGAATTTCCCGCCACGTTGCTATCGTCCACCCTTAAGCCAGAATCATTAAAAAAAACGAAAGAGCATCGGTTAAAGTCCCTTCCTGGCGCACTAAGGTTCAAGGGACGTTAGAAGGGACTCCAAAAGGGTAATTTAAAATAGGCAATTGTCGAATACAGTGAGGTTTTGCTTCTATTGTCGCTTATTCGAAATTCCTGAGAACTTTTAGAACCACAAAGTCGACGATAAAGTTACTGAGTTGATAGACAGACAATGTGGACTCCATAAATCATATTTGTTTTGTAGTTAGTAAGATAATTAAACATAACAAATTATCAGTTCGTAATGGCTAGTAAACATCAAAGCCTCGTCTTAAGGTGAAAACCTAGGCACAACTAGATCTTCATTTTGGATGCGTTTTTTTCTAAAAAAAAAACTTTTCATTAGGTTATCAACGCGAGGTTTAACTATTTTTAGGACCTAAGGTTTAGATTCCAGATCCTAGAAACTACAAATAAACGGCGCTAGTTGTGCCTAGGTTTGGGCCTTAAACAACCAACGTTTAGCGGGATAAATCTGCTAGGACATTTTTGAACGAGCAAGCGAAGCGAGAGAAGTTCTCCGAGTCTACTGGAACAATCTGGCGTTTCTATGTTTGTATGTATGAATGTTCGTTCGACGATAACTTAAGTAAAGGTGTTGTTTCTCAATAGTATGGGGCTCAGGCTAAGACTGAAATTAAACAAGGACCAGAAAAGAATGACTATTATTTAAATTATAAACCATATTTTAACAACCACTCCTCAATATCTTTATCTGGTTCCATGTATAAAATGTTTTGATTTGATTGCAATGCAACACACACTCCACACTGACAAAATGGCGAACTCTGTGGTGAGCCGTGTGCACAGAATAGTGGAGCTGTCAGCTGTCAAAGTCACAGACTCTTCAACACACACCAACATGCACCCCACGCCACGAACGAAACACCACAGATAAAATTCGCAACGAAGGGAAACATTCCAAAACCAGAACTTACAGGTGGCGCGTTAGTTAAAAAAATAACTTCTGTCAATAACTTACGCAAATAAATAATGAGGGTCTATGTCTCGAATGGCAAGTTTTACGCTATATTTGAATGATGTTATGTTTGTATTTTGGGTAAAAAATATTGTTTTAAAATCAAAAGCATTTACCTCGCTCGTGTAACGCAGTATCTGAACGCCTATAATGGAACTTTCATGAAAACAAAAACTGTTCGTACATGAAAATAACACTGAAATAAAATCTTTTAGGGAGCAGATACTGTTCAGGGGATTTTTCTCTTTGATATTGGGGGGTCATAGTAAACTTTAAATTGATTGCAAACTTTAAAAAAAATGGCCCAGAAAGAAACAAAACCTTTAGTCGGATCGTCATGAAACTTGGTAGGCGGGTAAATGAGGCAAAGAGAATTTTTAAGTTCGAACATGAGCCACATCGCTCGAGGGGTTGCTGAGATATGGGGTCGCGAGTTCATAGTTCGGGGCGAACTACTAGTATACACCCCACCTTTCTTCACCAGGCACGATGGACGTTCAAGCGACCAAGATGATGAGCATTCATCTGGAGCCACTCTTGCCACCAACATGCGTGGAGCTAGAGCTACCACCCGGGGTACAGAGCGCGGCGCTTCTAGGAGCCGGTCTATTGTACCAGGGGACACAGCACCACCACCTGGCCTCGGTACTACTCACTGAGATTGGTAAGTTGGAGCTAGAGCTAGCTACCACCCGGGGTACAGAGCGCGGCGCTTCTAGGGGCCGGTCTATTGTACCAGGGGACACAGCACCACCACCTGGCCTCGGTACTACTCACTGAGATTGGTAAGTTGGAGCTAGAGCTAGCTACCACCCGGGGTACAGAGCGCGGCGCTTCTAGGGGCCGGTCTATTGTACCAGGGGACACAGCACCACCACCTGGCCTCGGTACTACTCACTGAGATTGGTAAGTTGGAGCTAGAGCTAGCTACCACCCGGGGTACAGAGCGCGGCGCTTCTAGGGGCCGGTCTATTGTACCAGGGGACACAGCACCACCACCTGGCCTCGGTACTACTCACTGAGATTGGTAAGTTGGAGCTAGAGCTAGCTACCACCCGGGGTACAGAGCGCGGCGCTTCTAGGGGCCGGTCTATTGTACCAGGGGACACAGCACCACCACCTGGCCTCGGTACTACTCACTGAGATTGGTAAGTTGGAGCTAGAGCTAGCTACCACCCGGGGTACAGAGCGCGGCGCTTCTAGGGGCCGGTCTATTGTACCAGGGGACACAGCACCACCACCTGGCCTCGGTACTACTCACTGAGATTGGTAAGTTGGAGCTAGAGCTAGCTACCACCCGGGGTACAGAGCGCGGCGCTTCTAGGGGCCGGTCTATTGTACCAGGGGACACAGCACCACCACCTGGCCTCGGTACTACTCACTGAGATTGGTAAGTTGGAGCTAGAGCTAGCTACCACCCGGGGTACAGAGCGCGGCGCTTCTAGGGGCCGGTCTATTGTACCAGGGGACACAGCACCACCACCTGGCCTCGGTACTACTCACTGAGATTGGTAAGTTGGAGCTAGAGCTAGCTACCACCCGGGGTACAGAGCGCGGCGCTTCTAGGGGCCGGTCTATTGTACCAGGGGACACAGCACCACCACCTGGCCTCGGTACTACTCACTGAGATTGGTAAGTTGGAGCTAGAGCTAGCTACCACCCGGGGTACAGAGCGCGGCGCTTCTAGGGGCCGGTCTATTGTACCAGGGGACACAGCACCACCACCTGGCCTCGGTACTACTCACTGAGATTGGTAAGTTGGAGCTAGAGCTAGCTACCACCCGGGGTACAGAGCGCGGCGCTTCTAGGGGCCGGTCTATTGTACCAGGGGACACAGCACCACCACCTGGCCTCGGTACTACTCACTGAGATTGGTAAGTTGGAGCTAGAGCTAGCTACCACCCGGGATACAGAGCGCGGCGCTTCTAGGGGCCGGTCTATTGTACCAGGGGACACAGCACCACCACCTGGCCTCGGTACTACTCACTGAGATTGGTAAGTTGGAGCTAGAGCTAGCTACCACCCGGGGTACAGAGCGCGCCGCTTCTAGGGGCCGGTCTATTGTACCAGGGGACACAGCACCACCACCTGGCCTCGGTACTACTCACTGAGATTGGTAAGTTGGAGCTAGAGCTAGCTACCACCCGGGGTACAGAGCGCGGCGCTTCTAGGGGCCGGTCTATTGTACCAGGGGACACAGCACCACCACCTGGCCTCGGTACTACTCACTGAGATTGGTAAGTTGGAGCTAGAGCTAGCTACCACCCGGGGTACAGAGCGCGGCGCTTCTAGGGGCCGGTCAATTGTACCAGGGGACACAGCACCACCACCTGGCCTCGGTACTACTCACTGAGATTGGTAAGTTGGCAGTTGGAGCCAGATAAGTTGGGACTAGAGAATCCAATCCCGCATCAAAATCTCGATCCCGCAATCGGCATGGTTTGTAAAGAGTTCAAACCATGCCGAGCTCGAGTATAAGAACTCTATATTGAACACATTTGTGCAACCTCATTATCTCGGAAACCGTTGTTTTCCAGGCATAGTTCCTAGGACAAAATTTTTCGATATGATGAGGACAAACCGTGGTTTCCCGCTATGTTGGTGGTCTCTTAACACCCTTTCTATCTATCTATCCAGCCCATAAATGGGCTTTCCATTGACGGGCATAGGCCTTTTCTTTTTCACGCCGATCCCCTCGGTCTAATGACAATCTCGTCCTTTGTCCTCCCGCTATTTTGACCCATCGAGCTTTTGGTCTACCCACCGACCGGCCACCATTTATACAAGACTAATAAACTACCCCTTACCTCTACAGGCAAACCCCCAGGCCCTGAAATGGAGAACTGTACCGAGCGTGAAGGGTATGCCCTCGCTGCCGGACTGGCCTTGGGACTCGTCTGTGTTGGGGCAGGGGACTCGGCGCCGCAGTACATCGCACACGCGCTAAGGACATACATGCTGGGCGGAGACCGACCCACCAGACCGGGTTAGTAAATAACCCTCCTTCTGGGACAGTCAAAAAACACAACAAAAGTAAACAATTATCAGAAATAATGTACACAATGTCCAAAAAGCTAGTCACAAAAAGCCACCTCTGTTGTACCCTCTGGCTCCGCTAGTCTCCATTCCATTCAGACCGGGTAAGGCTCTGATATAGGGACTAGCCTTTTTATCAACCTTTTTATGGCCATTGCACACATTGTAACTACTTACCTGATCTATGCTGTATGCTAATTGTATTATCTGTGTGTCGTGGCAAGTAAATAAACGTTTTTCTATTCTATTCTCTTTTCAGGCTTCCAGCGCGACAAATACAAGCAGGGCTCGTTCGCGATCCGCGAAGGCTCTTCAGTGAATCTGGACGTGACTTCGCCGGGCGCCACGCTCGCGCTTGGCCTGATGTTCCTCCGCTCAGGGAACAAGGCGGTCGCCTCGTGGCTGCAGCCGCCCGCCACCAGCTATTTGTTGGACTACGTGCGACCGGACCTGTTGATGCTGCGATCCATCGCAAGAGGTACCTGTCTGCCGATTTCTGAATTGAGAAATTCATTGAGGCAATTTCAATTAAATTCAATTTCTTAAGGTGGGACGATACAGCACCGTGGCGGAATATTCAAAACTTTCAGTTTTTTTTCAATTTTTAAGCTAATCTGAGCTATTTTTGTTCAGCGATTTTTCGTTAACGGCAATGAAACAGGATTCTTTTAATTATTGTAAACAACCGAACAACAATAATTCAGCCGATTGTGTGTTCTGGTCATCAACAAGTTTTTTGGGCAGTGCCACTGCTTGGTCGACCAGAACACATAATTGGCTGAATTATAGTTGTTCTGTTGTTTACTTATAGAAAAAGTACTTTGTTTTGGTGTCTGGTATACGTACCTTTTGGGTCTATTGGCGGTCTTTTCACACCCTGTTTATTCTAGTCTCTTCACAAAACATATTTGTATGCAGGCCTCATTCTGTGGGACGAGGTGGTGCCAGAGGACGGATGGATCGAGTCCCAGGTGCCTCCGACCATCAAGCCTTACTGCTTCGTTAAACCCACGGAGGACAACGTTGACTATGAGGCTATGAAGTGAGTGCTATGATAGCTAACAAAACTCTAAATTAAAAACTGAGTCTAAAAAATTACATTAGCAGTGTTACCACTTTCTTGTCGTCTATAAATAGTGAAGTGGCTTTATTTTCGACTAGCTTTTACCTACGACTTCGTCCGTGCAGACTTAGTTTTTTTTCCCGTTATCGACATTTCCGCAGACGAATTTAGTTCGTAATTTATTAGTCTATGTTAGTCTGGTTTCTAGGTTATTATTCGCACTACACGCGTTATCAATGTCAGCGCGCACGAAGTCGCGAGAAACTAAAATGTAATAGAGTTTTCTCTTATCTACGGCATCCACAGAGGCCACAGAAATCGGCAAAAACTTTCCCCCGTACAAAATGCAGGTGGAAAAGTTTTTTGCTCCTTCTAACATTTCTTGTACTCAAACCTAAATTGGCTCCTTAGAGACTTTTAATCCCTACACGAAAGAGGATCGAATGGCATTATAAAAAAATACGTTTTTTTTTTTCATAGAATATGTATGGAAAAAGTTTTCGTAAACTCGACATTTCTAGTACTCAAACCTCAGTTGGCTCCGTAGAGTCTTTTGATCTCTACATGAAAGAGTATCGAATGGCATAAAAAAAATTTGGGTATTTTATCATTTTTTACGCTTACCGTACATTTTTTCAAAAATCTGTGAATGCAGTTCATAATATCTCAAAAAGTTATGGAAGGTCTCCTAAAACGTTTTCCTGTAACTTTAACGTTTAAGGTACCTGCCCTTACTGCCCCGTCCCAAAAATCCACCCTGTATTGTGTGTGTTCCAGCCAAGCGTACTGTAACATAGTGGCGGGCGCGTGTTTCACCATCGGGCTGCGGTTCGCCGGCTCCGGCGATGAGGACGCAAGAGACACGCTGCTTCACTACACCAACTTCTTCCTTACACTTGGTAACGTATTTTCTTTTATTCTTCTTTGACCGAGCAAGCGAGCGAAGCGAGAGAAGTTCTCCGAGTCTACTGGAACAATCCGGCGTTTGTATCTAAAGTAGATTTTTTCCAACTTGAGTATTTCTGTAAACAACAATGGCGTATCTATAAAATTGGACGTTTATATGGTTGGGAATAACTGAATGAACTAGTTGTGATGAGCTATCTTATGACTGAATTTGGACTTAATGAATGAATCAGGTCTAATAAAATTACTTTAGCAATGAATGCATTTATGAATGTTCGTTCGACGATAACTTGAGTAAAGGTCGGATCGTTATGAAATTTTGGAAGCAGGTAAATGAAATCAAACGAAATTTTAAGTTCAAACATGAGCCAAATCGATCGAATGGACAATGTAAGGTTATCGTATGAGGTAGTAGCCACCCCTGCTGTCAGAGTTTTTATGCCGCCCAAAGGGCCTCTGACATGGCTTAACGATTGTTACTAATCAACAACTGCCGGGACCAACGGTTTAACGTGTCTTCCGAAGCACGGAAGCGCTCAGATATTATTGCCACTAGCGGTCACCCATCCATGGACTGACCGCGCCCGATGTTGCTTAACTTCACCAATCGATTAAGAATGGCTACTCCAACTAGGCTGAGAGCGCTTCATGTGAAGGGTAGTAAAGACTTTTCTATATATTTTTTTTTTCAGCTGGTAAGAGCTTGGGTGAACTAGCTGGAAAGTCTACACTGGAGTCGTGTTTGTGCGTCTGCTTACTAGCAGCTGGAATGGTAAGTTACCCAAATTTAGATTTACTTCTTCTTGAATTTATTACAATAACGTATTAAGTGACACAAGTTTCGTTCGCGGCCGGCGCGGTATGCGGAGTAGGCGTTGAAACGATGGAGCGGCCGTAGTATTTAATAGCATATCTGTTTACGCCGACGCAGCGCTCGTGTGGTATTCACTGCGTTGAAATCATTGCGTTGCGATGACGTAGCGCAGCCACAACGCCCTTGTGGCATCGCTCTAAGTGTGCTGAAATGCCATGTGTCGTGTTTTATTCTCTCGTGTAGTGCGTAATTGAACGAGCGAGCGAAGCGAGAGAAGTACTCCGAGTCTACTGAACCAATCCGACGCTTGTATGTATGTTTGTATGTATGAATGTTCGTTCGGTTCGTACACCCGCTAGTTTATAGTTCGGGGCGAACCACTGAAATCCCTAATGGCCCGTTTTCAACTGACAGTTAAAAGCTGAATTCAAAGCCCTTGGTAGATGGCGCTCATAGGCTTGGCTATGGCATACAAGAACCGGGATGTGGCTGTCAAATTTCGCTTACACAGATTAATAATATCTTCAGAAAAAGCGAAATTTTACAGCCGTGAAAACGGCTCATTACTTTCTAATGATAGCTGTCACTTATATTGTGACGGCTTTAGTAAATACAACACGTATTGACTTGTCTTTCCTGTGGGCTAGGCCGACTAAGCTGTCAGGATGGTATAGGTTCTGAGCAAGCCTACATCTAAAACAATGTCCCAGGCACTGTAGCGCCGAGTGGTCTGTTCACCCATCTAGTGTGAGCGAAGGTGCCACTGGACGCTGTATACATCATCTCATTACGTAGATTCAAAGGCCTTAGTTTAGTAAGTAATGTAAACGTTATTGTCGCAGGTGATGGCGGGTCGCGGCGACATCCAGGTGTTGCGAGTGTGCAGACGACTGCGCGTGCGACTACCCGTGCCGGGCCGGGCGCACCGGGCACCGCCGCTGGGCCATGGACCACAGGTATTGTAACAGCTAAGATCTATGGTAAAACGCTGCGTCTATCCATACCCGGGTGGGGATCAAGAGGAAGACCGAAAACCAGGTGGACGTGGTCAAGAAAGACCTCATAGAATGCGGAGCCTCCGAAGACGACACCAAGTGGAGAAGTGGAGAAAATTAGGAAGGCTGACCCCACCACCATGTGGGACTAAAGATTGGAAGAGAGAGAGAAGCTCTATGGTAAACAAACACGGCAAAGTGGCCTTTCTAATCTAGCAACCCGGGTCTCATCTCTCTTGTCTACGCTACCGGTGAACTATATTTTGCTAATAGAAATAAAAAATAAAAATTGATTAGATAAGAGATGACTGAGGATAGGGCGGATAAATATTTAGAAAGATACAAAGTGTTAAGGTCCTTAATATTTTTACAGGGTAATAGCACCCGGTGAAAGGAGGCACATCCCAATTTTTGTTCCTCTATGACGTTCCGTCGATTTTTTTACTAATAAAATGTAAGCGGGCACAGGGCGGGAGTAAAAAGAAAAAAAAAAGAAAATAATTTTGAAAAAATATTTTTTTTACAGAGGTGTCATCCTATTTACCAGTAGGTTACTCCCTGCAAAAAGTGTTAGGACCTTTTGTAACATGCATGCCACGTCTGCTTGCCTTGGCAATACTAGGGTGGCCATAAAACTCTGATACGAATAAAACTAATAAAATCGTAGTTTATTAGCCGATTAGACATAAAAGAGGTAACAAAAAAGGTTAGCTTACTGTCCGACTACTCAATGTACATCGAATTGTCATAACTAGTGGTTCGCCCCGATCTGTAAACACGCGACCCCATATAAACTTAACAACTCCATATCTTGGCAACCCCTCGACCGATTTGGCTCATGTTCGAACTTCAAAATTCTTTTATTTTCGTTTACCCGCCTACCAAATTTCATAATGATCTGACTAAATTTACTCAAGTTATCGTCGAACGAACATTCATACATACAAACATACATACAAACATACATACAAACATACATACATACATACATACATACATACATACATACAAACGCCGGATTGTTCCAGTAGACTCGGAGAACTTCGCTCCCTTCGCTCGCTCGTTCAATAAACCAGTGGTTCGCCCCGAACTTCGAACTCGCGACCCCATATCTCAGCAAACCCTCGACCGATTTGGCTCATGTTCGAACTTAAAAATTATCTTTACCTCTTTTACCCGCCTACCAAATTACATGGAGATCCGACTAAATTTACTCAAGTTATCGTCGAACGAACATTCATACATACATACATACATACAAACGCTGGATTGTTCCAGTAGACTCTGAGAACTTCGCTCCCTTCGCTCGCTCGTTCAATAAACTACGGATTGTAGATTTATGAAACGCGCACATGGTATACCATTTCCAGATGGCAGTGCACTGCACGATCGGTCTCCTGTTCCTGGGTGGTGGTCGGTGCACGCTGAGCACGACGCCCACGTCTATAGCGGCGCTGCTGGTCGCTTTCTTCCCGAAGTTCCCGACCCATAGTGAGGATAATAGGTAAGGTTACGTTACATTTGTGAATTTGAATTTAAAATCTTCTTCAAACTATAGCCACCCAATGCTGAGTGTAAGGCTCTTCCATTGCACTCCATTATTTACGGTCTTCGGCTTTTCTCATCCAGTCTTTTCAAAATCTTCGAATAAAGTCTTTTATCGCCAAAAGTGGACTCTTTTGGCGATAAAAGATTTTATTCGTAGGTTCTAGGATCTGGAATCTAAACCTCAGGTCCTAAAAATAGTTAAGCCTCGCGTTGATAACCTAATGACGAGTTTTTAGCAAAAAACGTATCCAAAAAGAAGATATGATTTTTTGTTCCATTGGCGGCGCTAGTTGTGCCTAGGTTTGGGCCTTTAACTTTTGTAAGCAATGCACATTTTTAGGGTTCCGTACCCGAAGGGTGCCAAACGTGACCCTATTACTAAGACTCCGCTGTCCGTCTGTCTGCCTGTCTGTCCGTCCGTCCGTCCGTCCGTCGGTCCGTCCGTCCGTCCGTCGGTCCGTCCGTCCGTCCGTCCGTCCGTCACCAGGCTGTATCTCATGAACTGTGATAGTAAGACGGTATAATTTTCACGGATGATGTATTTCTGTTGCCGCTATAACAACAAAAACAGAATAAAATATTTTTTTTTTTTGCCTATTTTATAGAGAATGGAACGGAACACTTCGTGCGCGAGTCCGACTCGCACTTGTCCGTTTTCACTTACTTTTATTATTTGTCGGAAGCCGACATGTTTCGACCTCGTCCGGAAGTCTTAGTCGTAAAGGAGGGATGGACGGCGGCGTTCATCTGCTCACTGCGGGCTCCTTGAAGTTGCGCAACAGATTTTTCAACAGATTTGACTGTACTTCTGCTAAACGCTCTTAAGAGGGCGCTAGAGCACCATTTTCCCATGCAAACGTAGTTCAGGTTTAATTTCTAAACTATATGCTGGATTTTGCTTAACCTTGTTTTTATAATTAAAAAAATTGCCTGAAAGAAATTAGAGCGATGCGTTTTTCGCGCCGAAAAAGGGGTTACTTTCAGCTATTATTTACTTACATTATTACACTGTCTATTGGAGTCTAACCTACTACCTTGGGAACCTCAATAATGTATTGTACTTATCAGATTTTTTTTTAAATAGCTATTAAAATGTAAAAATGGCAACTGAACTAGGTACGAAAAAAAAATGGGAAAATGTTGTAATGTAATAGATCTACTATTACATTACAACTACATACTCGCGAAAGGACACGAACACACGTAGACTCATACAGCCGCATTGCCTCTCACTTTTCCCGCGCCCCGTCTCGCTCTGGGTGAAACAGCTATAGAAAACAGTGTTTCACGCGCTTGGTCATCGCCGAGTTCCCACGCTTGTACAGGGAACTCTTAACTCCGTTTTGTTTTCAGATACCACCTGCAAGCGTTTCGACATTTGTACGTGTTGGCGTCCGAAGCCCGACTGTTCCTGCCGAGAGACTTGAACACCGGAAGGCTGTGCTACGCTAACCTCCGGGTACTTATTGGTTTACTTTTTCTTCTTCTTTTAAGGCGCCGTGCATAGTAAATAGCCCGCGCGCACAATGCACACAATACTATTTTAATTTTAATTTCGTGAAACAAAAACAATAATAGCTGAATAAAAATTTCTCAGTTTATCTAAAAAATGTAAAGAACTGTGAAAATTGTGCATTTCACGCCACATTCTGGCCACAGCATTCACATTAAAATTTTATAAATTAAAAAAATCAACGGAATCTCATAACGAACACCACTATGCTGACTTTCAGGATGGTATAGATGCTCGGCAAAACTAGTCCATCTTAAGGCGCGGTGCATAGTGAATAGCCCGCGCGCCAGGAAAAATGCACTAAATCGATTCCTGTATCAAATACACTAAACATATCGAAAATTTTCACATATCAAACCCTAGAATTAGGTGAGACCTATCTAACACAGCCAGTTTTGTGTTGAGATTCGTAATGGTTTTGAAGATATTTTTGATGAAAAAAAATAGGCGGCGCACTTTTTTTCAAACAAAATATCTTGCAATCTGTTATGGATATCAACATGAAACTGGCTGTGTTAGATAGGTCTCAACTAATTCTAGGGTTTGATATGTGAACATTTTCGATTTTTTTAGTGTATTTGATACAGGAATCGATTTTGTGCATTTTTCTTTGCGCGCGGGCTAATTCACTATGCCCAGCGCCTTAAAACAATGTCCCAAGCACTGCAGCGCCGAGTGGTCTCTTCACCCATCTAGACTGAGTGAAGATGCCACTGGACGCTGTATAAATCATCTCATTACGTTGATGCAAAGGCCTTAGATTTTATGCTGACTTTCAAATAAAATACCACATCAAATCATTTCTCGTTTCAGGTGGTGGACCTTTCAGGCGCGACGACAGACCTGAAGGCGCCTTGTCTGCTGCCGCCATTAGACACCCTGCGCGAAGTAAGGCTGCAAGAGACTCGCTACTGGCCCGCCCTCTACCGACGGGGCAGGGACTTACATCACTTACAGTGAGTATACAACGTGTTACAAAACACCCTTACTCTTTCAGGGGTAGAGGGGGATCTTTCAGGCATCAAGGGTAGAGGGGCTTCTACCCTTGCCGCATTTTTCCAATACGGCCGCAATATGGCGCAATTTACAAAATTTAATATTTTACAAATTAAGACGCATTTTGTGTATTTATTGAATAAAACAGCCTTACCTTTGAATAAACATTACAAAGTATTTAAAATCAAAGCATTACTATGCGAATTCAAAGAGAAATTAATTTTTAAACTTTTTCAATTTGATCGCAATAGCGTCAAGGGTAACACCCCTGGTCAACACGATGGCAATTTTAAAAAATAATGTTGAAAAATTTTTCATCTTTTTTGTTTTTGATATAAATTCAAATTTAAAAAATATATTTGTGTGTGTGTAGGTGCATTTGCATAGCTTTGAGTTCCTCTACTTCAAATTCACAAATGTACGTAACTTTGAAAAGAAACCAAGTCATCGTATATGCATGCGCCGGGAATCGAACCTGGGCATCTCGCTAACCCACGGCTTAGTTGGCTCCACACGTATTGACTCGTCTTTCCTGTGGGCTAGGCCGACTAAGCTGTCAGGATGGTATAGGTGCTGGGCAAGCCTACTCCATCTAAAACAATGTCTCAGGCACTGCAGCGCCGAGTGGTCTCTTCACCCATCTAGTGTGAGTGAAGTTGCCACTGGACACTGTATAAATCATCTCATTACGTAGATGCAAAGGTCTTTATTTATTACCAGCTTTTCCCGCGACTTCGTCCGCGCATATCTTTTTTCTCGTGAGCTTGTCCGTTGTTTTAATGGTTATTCTGCTATTCGGGGCGGAGAGAAATCCAACAAATCAAAAATCATAAAAATCGGTCCACCCGTTCTCGAGTTATAAATAAATGGTGTAACTAACACGACTTTGTTTTATATATTAAGACTAGCTTTTGCCCGCGACTTCGTCCGCGTGAACTACATAAAAAAGATATGTGGTTATTGCATTGCCCCTAAGTGTAATAGCGTGATAATATGTAGCCTATGTGTTATCCTGATGTCTAAGCTATCTCCATTCCAAACATCCAAATCCGTCAAGCTGTTTCAGCGTGAAAGAGTAACAAACATCAATCCATCCATCCATCCATCCATACTTACAAACTTTCGCGTTTATAATAGGAGTAGGATAGGAAGTAGGATTATGTTCTTGATTTAACAGTCGTGTCATTTCCTCGCAGGGACTTCCTGGACCACACGTGGTGCGTCGACATAAAGCCGCGCGCGGGCTGCCTCTCTTACCTCGACGACCCGCAAGGCTTCCAGACGATCCTGGCGCAAACCCTCACTCTAGACAAGGCCAACATCTGGTCGGCCACACCAGAGAACATAGAGCTCTTTACCAGCGACGAGAAAGTCCGCAACTTTACCAAACACTACTTGGCAAGCTTGGAGGAGTACAAGGCCAATGTTGGCGCCAGCGTCTGCGCGGATTGTCTCCTCACTGATAAGAGGAAGGCGAGAAAGGGCGTCAAGAGCGAAGTGTTGGCCTCCAAGCAGTGCCAATGTCGCAAGTACACGAAGGAGGAGTTAGAGTTCGTGCAAGGACTCAGTATGGTGACGTACGAATGCGTGGTCAAGGATATTCTATGCGCGCTTCCAGTATGGACCACGTTTTTGAAGGTGAGGGAATTTTATTATAGCTGAAGCTTTGGTAAACTTAACGTTACACTTTACCAAAAAACGGGGAAAAAATGCTCTTTCACAAAAGCCGTAGAACATAATGTTGTTGGAAATCTCATTCAGAAGTTGGTGTGTCTGAGGAATAAAGCTATTTAATAATTGCCCTGTATAAATAGGCTCAATCGACTTTGTTATCGTGCTTTCAAAGCTCGGTATGGTCGATAAATCTCTTCAAACTACAGGGTAATTTTTAAATAGCGTTTTTCCTCAAACACTCCAACTTCTAAATGTGATTTCCAACAACTTATGTTCTACGACTTGATAAAAGAGCAATTTTTTTTTTCAAACAAAATTTTTTTTTTCATATTTTTTTTCTGCTTAGACTAACATTCGAGTACATATAGTAGCAGGAAAGGTGGTAGAGAGTGGATGGGCCCGAAAAAGCGCCGCGCAGGCAGCGCTGAAATGGTAGAAATATTATGAAACGTTCAATAATTAAACAGTATCAAGCATTTCGAAAAGTCTTAAAACAAACGTTGGATATCACATTTAGAAGTATAAGTGTTTCTGAAAAAAAGCTATTACAAATATAATTTGCTATAATTTGATAACTACAACGTGTTACAAAACATCCTAACTCTTTACAGGGTGTAACCTACTAGTCAACACGAAGTCAATTCTGAAAATAAGCAAAAAAAAAAAATAGGTTGTGATCCCCGGGTGCTATTACCCTGTAAAAAGCGTTAGGATCTTTTGTAAAACTTTGTATTTCCCTTTCCAGATCCTGAAAACCGCGAAGACCGAGCCCACATCCTACCACATGTGGCAGATCAAACTGCTTCTCTCACAGATCGAGAACCACAACCGGAAAGCGCAAAACGAGATGAAAATCGACGGCGAAGACAACTGCCACGAACCACTAATCTCCAACGAATTCACTCTAGCCATCGGCCAAAAGGTCGGAAACATATTCGACGGTTTCGAGCCAAAGATTACCCCCTATTTGAGAAAGTATCTAGGCCTCCCAAGCAGCAGAAGGATAGGGCACACAGAGGATGCAATGAAGAAGATTCTAGCCGCATTTGTAGTCTACCACGACATTCCTAAAGGCGCCCTAAGGGGGGCGAATAGTGATAATACGCTAGCGTTACTGCTGGAGCTAGAAAGTTTAAACCTGAGTGTAAATGCAGTGAGTAAAGTCGAATCTTTGTTATGATATCCGTACAACCTTAGAAGTAAGAAGTGGTAAATTAAATGCCCTCGTTGGTTGTTTTAACATTCGTAGTTTATTTTACTGAACACATATTTATTTACCCATGGTATGGCGGTATAAAAATGTTCGTCGCGGTGTCTTGCCGCTGGATCTGCTAATAGACGGACACGAGTCGGTCCTTTTAATGTTTTTGTAGTACAGCAAAGAATATTCTAATTCTATAGGGTTAGTTGGCTGTTTGTGGGAGAAAAACGAAGAAACCTCGGTTTTGTCCTTTTACTGGGACGCCATCGACACGCCATTGCGCCTACCAGGTCATCTGTCTCCACACCATTGTGGGGGCGTCTACGCGCTGTCTTGTGTACGTAACTAACATAAAACATTCTAACATAAACCGAACGCAACTTTGCTATGGCGATAATGGCAGGCAGGTACCAGTTCATATGGAAAAAAGAAACAAATTAAGGCTTGAACAAAAGATATCCGTAGTAGGTACTTATTGGAATTATTGGATATTTATTCAACTTATTCAATAAACATTCACTCGAAAAACATAACCCTCCTTCTGGGGCAGTCGGGTAAAGAGTCTTGCTTGACAAGCGAAGGAAATCGTTCCGGTAGATACTTAGTTTGAACTTCTGAAGTCCGGAATCCTAAATAGAAGTAATTTTACAAACACTTAAACCCGTATTTAATTTTTCTGTAGGTCATACGATGAGGTATAATGCGTGCGGGATGAGAATGGGATGGAACCTTGTCAAAGTCAATCGAAAACATACTGAATTTTACTTTGACAAGGTTGCATCGACGCGAGTTTGCTTACCGCGCGCGTCTCAGTTCCAAAAGGTCGCATCCCATTCTCATTCCGCGCGGATTATATTTTCGTGTCTTGTTTATTGCTTTCAGTCTCGAATCCTACAATAACCTTCTTCGTAAATGCTTTCATAATGTCAAAACTTCGTAAAAAAGCGGGAACTATTATCTCGTTGTAAGTTTAGACTCTGTGATTTAGGAAAATAATCAAAAGAAGACTAAAGACCGTGAGTTGCCGGCAATACGGTTGATTTTTATTTGACAGTGATAAAATATAAACTTCAAAAAGTGGTGGTGGTGAGAAAAAAAAAGTTTCGAAATGTTTGTTTACCAACTGAAACTAAAAAATTTTTTGTTGTGTGTGAATCTAGTGAAATCCAGCTGAAAATTTAGGATGTTCATGAGAAATAGCAGTGTTATGATAAGTGCAATGTCTTTTCAGGCGTTCGGCGGTAAGTACCTACATTCTATTTTTAGGCAAAATCGTTTGTGTTTTAGCCGTGAATCGCGATATTTTCGATCGTCGACGAAATTTGAGGGTAGGTGCGATTAGTTTCAAAGAGCGGCCTTTGTTATGGACGACTTACCTTCATTGTACCTTTCCTTCATCCGCCTTGCCAACGACACCATCTCAGCACGTGGGTAAGTTAATTTTGTTTATTCAAACACTTTTTTACCAAAGAAATTAATCGTTTTACCTCCAATTTCACAAATAAACCATCCGCCGTGCTACCAACATGTATTTCGTGCGTTTTTCTAGTGTGCAACTGAACAATGGAGCAGGAGAACATAACGATGGAGGCAGAAGTCATTTACCCTGTCCTGTGGTTGCCAAAGAAGTGTACAGCACTTGAAACAGAATGTGAAGCGAATGAAAACGTCTTTATAGACCTGAACATCAGCTCCATTGACACTGAAGGCAACACCATGAGCATCTACTCCGGTTACTGCAATGTGAAGCTGGTAGACAGCTATGACTGCAATAACAAGATGGAAACTATAGAAACAATAGACTTCGATCAGGTCCCAATCATTATAGATGAAACCCCAGTGGATACCTCCTTCAACCAGTCACAGGTCTGGATAGACCCCGTCAGAAGTCCAAATGTTTATAACCACTATGAGACTATGGAAGCCCTGGAGAACTATTCCATGGATAATCAGACCAGAACTAGCCGGGTGACAGTGGAGAAACGCAGTACATACATAACCCAAAACATCTACAACTATGAAGAGTCTATCCGCTACTCGCCTGAAGAATACGAGCACAAGAAGTTCAAAAAGATACACTTCAACGAACAACAAAATGGCCCGAATACGTCAATAGATCAGAACAACTACAATTTGTATGAAGATGACGAGTTTCAATGTGGAGTCTTTCTGTCACAACTCTCGGATGAAATAATAAATGAAAAGGAAAACAGAGTGAGGACGGAACGCAGATTCTCCGAGATGCAAAGTCAGAATGATGCGCTCAAGCAACTGATGTCACCAGATATTCAATCGTTTTCGAAGCAGACTAAGACAATATTGTTCTTCGGTCATGACAAGAGTCACGGTGAGACCATACAGAAGATTGTGGCAAATGATCCGATGGTGGAATGCAGTACCAGTCAGTATCATGACGAACCGGAGTATGGTAAGTTTGGTTTTGAAATTATTTTATTAAGTGTTTTGCCAGTTAGGTAAGTTAAAGTCAAAATAGCTGGCACCTATGTGCTTGGGCAAAAATTTTACTTGCAGCTCATTCTCTATCTCTCTCTCTCTCTCTCTCTATCTTCCCTCTCTTTCTCTTACTTAAATACCTATTTAAGAGCATGGTTTACCGCGCTCACTCTTATACAAACGAAGAAAATGTTTTCCTTCTCCTAAATATTATCCAAAATTATTGATTTTGAGGTCGATTGGTTACGCAGATTTCTCCGTAAAGGCAGAGCGCGTGGTTCAAAATCCTCTTAAAGCATTATGAGTGTACCAGGCCATCAATTGTGAAAAACTAGACAGAACCGTACCAACTTTTTTATTGTCCCACAACAAGTTTTAATTTTGTACCTACCTAAGTACCTACCTACTTACCTAATTGCAATCCAAAATTAATAAATGATGTTCTTTAAAATTTACCTACTTGCTTTACCACCTTTATTTACGAGCTTTTCATTTATTTTCTCTTCAATACCTACACAAAACAAAAATCTGTGCTTGAGTCCTTTTTCTCCCCCAAACAGCCTCATTTTGCGAACGCCTCTTGGCCCATGCTATCTTTCTGTTCGCTGAAAACTTGCTTCTCAACTTGCAGACCCGGCGCCCGCGGACCCGAACCAAAAGAAGTACCAATGCGAAAAGTGCATGCGGATCTTCAACCAGCTGTGCACCTACAAGGCACACATGATCGGGGGCCACAGGCGGAGCCCTAGGGCTTACAGCCCGTCCCCCTACCGCCCCTCGGGCAGCCGCACGCAGTACACCTGCCCAGAATGCGGAAAAACCCTGAAAAGCCAAGACAAGTTCGAAGCTCACACCGCGAGACATGGCGACCCAGAGCTAGAATGCAGAAAATGTCTCAAGGTCTTCGCCTCAAAATTCACCCTCAGAGCCCACTACCGAACCCACACGCGGAAGTACCCTTGCACGACATGCTTCAAGTCTTTCGCTGCCAAGAAGGAGCTGACCCTACACATGACGAAATGCCACTCTATCCTGCGATGCAATAAGTGTGACTACTTCATAAACTACGAGGATCTAGATGCGCATATGTTAGGTCACGAGGAGAAGCAAGAAGCCGTAGACACCAGTGAGACGGAATTCGCGGGTTCTTTCATCGATGAAGAGCTCACCAATGAGGACTTCATGATTCCGACCGACACTATTCAAGTGGAGGACAAGTTTGAAGAGCAGGAGAGTGAAGAAAAGGGTGATGATGATGATGCCAGGAACGCAGACTTAGTGATAGCCAAAGTGATGTCGAATAATATATTTCAGTCGCGATGCAAGAGGTCGAAACGACATAGGACTGAAAAGGTAAATTACTTTCTATTCTAACTAGTTTTTGTTTTCTTATCTAAGTACAGTCAGCCACGCTAGGATACCCCTTTCTGTTCGATTGGCGCCCTTATGCCGCGCGCGGTAAGAGCTGCCATGGGGTACCTACCTATCCTAGACTGTTGCCAACCGTACCTGACTATTTACGAGTTAACTTATCCTACTTATTGCCGGTGTTTTAGCACACAAACCGACACATTTTTTCTATTCTGATAATTAAACGAGCGAGCGAAGTGAGAGAAGTTCTCCGAATCTACTTGAACAATCCGGCGTTTGTATGAATTGTATGAATGTTTGTTCGACGATAACCTTGAGTATCGTTGATCGGATCGTCATGAAATTTGGTACGCGGGTAAAGAGACAACTTTTTTTCAAGTTCAAACATGAGCCAATCTTGATTTTTTATATATTTTTATTTTCGTCATAGGTAAGTCGAAAACTGTACATTGGCAAAATAAAATAAAAACTTTTTTGGCTTGTCCTAATAAAGCTCTTTCCGCATATTTAGTCATATCTTGTGATAACAAAAACTTAGAAGCTTGATTTTTTTACAGCTCTGAAGGGTTTTATATGCTGCGAGAGCGCTAAGTGCCTAGAGAGTTTATGAGATCAAATGGAAGCAGGCTAGTCTCTTTGTTTGGAAGTTCTCTTGACTATAAGACTAGTATTATCATAAACACGTTTGAGCCGGGATTATCGCCCTAGCTATAAAGTACAAAGGACGCCTAAAGGCGAGAAGACGATACTTTCACTAATAAATTCAACTTCATAGCTCCACCCGTTTCTGAGAAAATGTTCTTGACAGACAGAACGGATGGAACACAAAATGATCCTACTAGGCTACACGGCTACACCGACAAATTACTAGTGACTAAAACCGTGATTTAACAGAAAAATGTGCAGTGCTCACGAAAGTTTAAGTTTAAAATATCCTACAATGGTTCCGTTTTCACTTTTGATGTAGGTACGGAAACCTAAAAAAAAAACCCCGTTTCCCTTCCAGACCTGCGAAGTGTGTCAAAAAGTGTTCGACCGCATCGGCGACCTCAAGCGTCATCTCATCGAGCATGTTGTCAAGAGTACCCTCGCCAAGACTCCCGTCAGCAGCGACGGTACACTCACCATCCAGTGCGAGGTCTGCCAGCTCGATACCTTCACGAAGATCGACAAGTACAAGGCACATCTGCGCGAACACGCCAAGCTCACCCTCTACAAATGCACATTCTGCGACAAGTCCTTCTCAGACTCCAGCAACTTTTCCAAACACAAGAAGATCCACGGCGTCTCCTACCTGCAATGCGACCTTTGCCAACGCAAGTTTAACTCCAAAAAAATGATCACCCAACACATGGATTACCACATACGGAATCCCCCGATCACCTGTGACTATTGCAACAGGATCTTCCACTTCAAATCCATGCTGAATAAACACATCAAAACGGCGCACACGAGAGAGGTAGCTTACAGGTTCCACTGTAGATTCTGCCGCGAGTGCTTCAAGTCTTTGAAGGAGAAGTGGGACCACGAGTGGTCGGTACACAAGGTGCGGAAGGTCGTGGTGGATTGTCTCATGTGCGGCTGCAAGTTCCGGAAGTATTCCGAGCTGAAGCGACATTGCAGCACTGAGCATGACATGCAAATTCCTCCGGCCAGCAAACTGCTGAAAGCTGAAAAGAAATCGGTTGGATGAGGCAAATAACGCTCTTTATGAAGTAATTAAGTTTTTTTTTTAAGGCCTACTAGGACGCACAACTAGCGCCGCCAATGAAAAGAAAATCATATCTTCTTTTTGGGTGCGTTTTTTGCTAAAAAACTCTCCTGCGATTTCTCAACGCGAGGCTAGGACCTAAGGTTTGGATGCAATCAATTCTCGCCAAAAGTGGCCACTTTTGGCGAGAATCGATTGCATTCTTACGTTGTAAAAGTTAAGTTGGAATCCAAACCTTAGGTCCTAAAAATATTTAAACCTCGCATTGAGAAATCGCAGGAGAGTTTATAGCATACAACGCATTAAAAAAAAAGATATGATTTTTTTTTCATTGGCGGCGCTAGTTGTGCTTCCTAATGTGCCTTAACCACCAAAAGTGCTCCACTTTCGATATTCATTTATGTTTCGACTAATTAGGTGTTTTTTTGCCGAATTTTTAATAGTTTTGTTTGGTGCCTACGGCCACACACATCCGATTTTTCTATCCGATATTCTGATCCGACTATCGGACGGACGGCGTCCGCGCCATACATTGTGTGAACATCCTGCACACATCCGATCGACACCGGACCCGTTGTTCACACTAATTAAATATATGTCTGATCATCGGATGGAAAATTCGGACGTGCGGCATAAATAAGAATAAGTACATACGACAGCTTTGAAATTCTGTCCGAAAATCGTTTCGGATGGCAGAGATCTGGATATAACGATGCCGTTAACATAAAAGTATACTCTAGCTAGGTAATCACTATTGAAAGAAAACTAATTATAGTAGGTAAGTTGTACTAAATACTTGTTCATTATGTTATGATTGTTGTGTGTTAATCATTGGAAGTTTAATTTATATCAATACTCAATGGAGTAATATCAATCTATAATCAACT
This sequence comes from Zelleria hepariella, assembly GCA_949319315.1. Taxonomy (NCBI): domain Eukaryota; kingdom Metazoa; phylum Arthropoda; class Insecta; order Lepidoptera; family Yponomeutidae; genus Zelleria; species Zelleria hepariella. The sequence continues at coordinate 19,049,616 of OX439381.1, forward strand.
TACTCATATCTTATATGTTCTTCAGTGTAAACGGCATCATATAGGTAGTTGTCTCCGGTTTGATACTGTATTTAGGCTTACGTACCAAGCTGTATTCGAATACGGGTTTTTTTATCATAAAATTAAGAACTAAATATTTAAGTCAATCAGACTGATTTTTACAAGCATTGTTAAGATATATTTCTTGTTATAGAATAGGTTTTGTTTTTAATATTAGGTACTTACTTTTTTTTTCTTTGTTATGTAATTTTATTTAGATTAACAGATCAGATCGTTTTGGATGCATTTTAGTTTATTTTTTGATGCAGATATTTCTCATGAAATCAGAACAGATGAGTTCAAGAAGTTAAAATAACCAATGATGTTCTTTTGTACAGTTAGTTATACATAATGCACATACCTTGGTGCATCGTTGTGTTTTTATCGATTGATAAACTGTAGGTAAGTAAGACCTACTTCCAAAATGAGATTTGATAAATTGTTTAAAGAAAGCCGCTTTCTTTGAACAATTTATCAAACAAGCTTTTTTAATTAAAAATACTCACATTGTATTCCCAGTGATCTCAAAGATCAAACAGTGCTGTTATTTAATGCCAAACGCACACAAAGGTTAATTAAGTTTCGTTTAAAATTATCTCGTGTATCTATTTTGTTAATTAGTACTTAAATAAAGCTTTTTATACTTATTTAAAGAAATCTTTAAATTCCATAAAACAGAAGTCTGTAGAATCCAGGGGTTTTAAACATTTTCGTCTATTTTTTTGGTAATAAATAGTAAAGTGGTTGGCTTATCTTTGCTTAGCGGCTAAAATATCTAGGTATTCAAATTATTAGTTTCACCACTAAACCATCTTTCAGTCATATTTACGAGTATTATCTGAAAACCCACCTTGTTTTTTGCAACTTCATACAAGCTATTCTTTGAAACCCATTGCCCGCATTGTCTGGTTACTTAAGTAACTCAAAAGCGAAGAACTTTAGTCTTTGTAGTTAGCGGAATAGGCGCGAAAACAGCTTGCTGTTAAACTGTCTTTCTGCTACACAAGACACTTTGAACTTTATATCTTTGACGCCAGGAGCCAAGGTACTCTTGTCGTTTAACCCTAGTTGCAATGCCGTAAGTTGTCAAGATATTTTAGACTTTACCCATCATGTACTAAGATTCAAATCAGTTACGCCTTTCAGCTTGTATTTATTTTGTGACAAGCAATTTCGCCCTTTATTATCCAGTCTGTAGGAGTCAAGTCTAGTTCCGTTGATAAGAATTCGAGCCCACTTTATCTTTAGCTCCAAAACAGGCAATAGTAGTTCCTAAAGCGGTAACTTTATGAACTAATGCAAATTCTGGGTATTTTGGTCAGAAGTGCTGCTGTACGTGGTATCCGAGTTATTTAAATGTGAACCTTATATTCTATGATATAAGACTCACCGCAATTTCTCTGTCCAGCCAGCCTATCAAAACCTCTAGAGACTATCCAAATTTGACTTCTACATCTCTAGCCATAAAGCCCAAAGCGTTTTGCTCATTAATCTGCTGTTCTAGCGAGCGACCACCAGCATAACACTACCTCTTTACCAAGCCATTCTGGGCCTTATTCCTGTGGCTGTTAAACGTATCGCGATTTCTGCGTTACTCTAGGCAGTGGTAGTCAACAGCGACCTTGGTATCGCGCGTGCGTCGCCGGCTGCGCGCTAGACATCGGATTTCAGTCAGTAGTCCGCGACCAACGACGCGCGGTCCGCGTGCTGTCTCCCTCCCGCTCCGAGGCAACGTGTGCGCCAAAAAACCTAACTGAAAACACTCTGGGAAACTGTACGAACAACCTCTAGGACGTTTCAGTGCATTCCCCGTGCTTTAGTGCGAGTTAAACGCTTCTTTGTGGTTGGAAAAAGGTAAGCCGCAGTTGTAAAGCGATTATTCTCCAAGCGTCACGTTTCGACAATTCGATTCTGTTAATTTTATAGGTTTATATCCATATCTGGACTGTTTGTTTGTTTGGACGGACGGACGGACAGAGGAAACAGTACGAGCAATTTTTATTGCTTCACTCCTGAGAGTAATGGACGGGTTTACGATTGGTCGAAATAGTTTTACAGTGCACTGGGATGGTTCACTTAAAATTCCGATTGGCGGAAGGTTGTTTGTCTAAACACTATCTTAATTTAGTGTCTGTCTGCTACGGATTGTTGAATGTTAGGTTTAATGGCCAATCTCTGTTTTTCTGTTTGTTATCGGCGAATGTTTGCAACCCCTGCCGCGCGGTGCGGTGGTTGTACTTGTAAGTGAGGAATAAGAGGTGGCAGTACGGGTCACTTAGTTATGTCAAGTCTGTTGAATGTAATCTCAAGGTGTTGCTCCTATTTAGTAAGGAATTTTCTTTAGTAGCTACGAAGAAGAACTGATGACCTTTAGACATTATTCCATGGAATGTTCACTAACTTGACTGTCTTTAGTTGAAATACATATTTTATATTGTAAGCGGTCAACTGGGAGCCCATTTTGGCACGATTGAGTTACACACTCAACCTCAGTATGTTTGATCGCGGATTCGTAGGTACGACAAAAATTCGCTCGAACTTGCGATGATCGCGTAGTCCATGCGTAGTCTATTATACAAGGTGTTACAAAAGTACCTAACTCTTTTTACAGGGTTAATAGCACCCGGTGATAGGGATCACAACCTAAATTTTTTTTTTGCTCTATGACGTTCCGTTGATTTTTAAATTAATAAAATGTGAACGCTGTGGCGGGAGAAAAGTATTTTTTAAATATTGTTTTCATTGACTTTCACAATGTTTTAACAACTTAAAGCTATGTAAATGCGCCTACACACACAAACATAATAAATTTGAGCTAATACCAAAAACAAAAAATCATAACATTTTTAGTTCTTGGTATTAAATTTGATTTCAAAATATGTTTGTGGGTGTAGGTGCATTTGCATAGCTTTGAGTTGTTAAAACATAGTGAAAGTCAATTAAAACAATATTTAAAAAATCTTTTCTCCCGCCACAGCGTTCACATTTTATTAATTTTAAAAATCAATGGAACGTCATAGAGCAAAAAAAATTATTTAGCTTGTGATCCCTATCACCGGGTGCTATTTACCCTGTAAAAAGAGTTAGCATCTTTTGTAACACCTTGTATAAGTATAAAGCTTGATTACTTTGATTAGGCCGTGCGTGAGAATCAAGTTTGGTTGACCACTTTCTCGATTTAGGAATTACGTTATTATACCTAAACGTTACGCGCATCTGCTTTTATTTTTAAAACTGGTTTAGTAACAATTTGAAACGCAAACATTATGGTTTCTTTCCTTGTAAATAGTTAAATACACAAATAGCTGTGTTTACATAATCATTAGTAGGTAGTTAGGTACAGTCGGCCACACGCTAGGATACCCCTTTTTGTTCGATTAGCGCCCATAAGCCGCGCGCGGTAAGAGCTGCCATGGGGTATCTGTGACTGTGGCCGACCGTACCTATGTAGGTAGGTACCTACGTACGTTTAGTGTTTGATGTGAACTACGCAATGAATGAAACGCAGGGCGATCAATTCTTTTGGATACTCGTACGGTCGGCCACAGTCTAGGATACCACAGGGTAGCTCTTACTGCGCGCGGGATAAGAGCGCCAATCGGACAAAAAGGGGTATTCTAGCGTGTGGCCGACTGTACATCGCCGACGAATCCTACGACACATTTATTTTGACGTAGTATAAAAATAAAAGCGAAAAAATGCGCTTCAACTGCCGTAACTACTATTCTGTACCTACCGTACTACTAACTGCAAAGAAAAATATGAGAAAACTCGGAGCTTAGTTGGCTCCTAGACTTTCCTAGAGTTTGTATAGACAATAAAAAGTCTGTGGTATAGACCCCTTACTGTATGAAAGAACTTTTGAAAACACCCTATTCTAATAGTTCGCCCCGAACTGTGAACTCGCAATATAGAACTTTTTGCTAACACCATTCGCGCAGGCGCGCGCGTATAGCATACAACCCCATTTGGCTCATGTTCAAAATTAAAAACATTTCATTAATTTGATTTACTCGCCTACCAATACAAACATATATACGCTATATAAACATACATAGGTACACCCTAAGATACAAACGTCTTCGGATGATTCAAGAGGAACTCAGAGAACTTCACTCGCCCGCTCAAATATCTAGCACATTAATCTCGATTGCTTACGTAAATCAGACCCTCTATCCACATTCCGTCCATACTAGATGAAATACTTGATCAGTTGGAATCGAGTAGGCAATCAATCAAACTGAACTAATTACCTAATCAATCATTGGCCAGTTAATTGAAAAATCAATAAGATTTGATAACTTTACTCGCGATTGGCTAATGAAGTCCTCACAGTTTTAGAAATCGTCTTGAGCGCAAAATTACACATAACAGGGCTAAAATGGTGGAGAGTTGGAGATACTTAGTGCAAACTTCTCACACAAGTGGCGCCCCCGTCAGTAAGACAAATATAAACAAATACAAGCATCAGCCTGGACATTCAAAAGGGCAACGCTGCCAGCACTCTGGGGTCTCTCCCCAGTGGCAGCGGTCTAGACTTTTTGTAAATAATTTAGGTGTAAGCGCTGCTTACATTTTATCATTTAAGGCGCTGGGCATAGTGAATTAGCCCGCGCGCAAAGAAAAATGCACAAATCGATTCCTGTATCAAATACACTAAAAAAATCGAAAATGTTCACATATCAACCCTAGAATTACGTGAGATCTATCTAACATAGCCAGTTTCATGTTGATATCCATAAAAGATTGCAAGATATTTTGCTTGAAAAAAAGTGCGCCGCCTATTTTTTTTTTCAAGCAAAATATCTTCAAAGCGTTTATGAATGTCAACATGAAACTGGCTATGTTAGATAGATCTCACGTAATTCTAGGGTTGATATGTGAACATTTTCGATTTTTTGCTTTTTTGGCTTTTTTAGATAGGTCTTACCTACCTAATTCTAGGGTTTGATATGTGAACATTTTCAATTTGTTTAGTGGATTTTGATACAGGGATCGATTTGGTGCATTTTTCTTTGCGCGCGGGCGATTCACTATGCACGGCGCCTTAAACGATTTTACCCTAGGTCAGGGTGATTTTACGTGATGTGCGTTTGCATAGATTTGAGTTGTTAACATCAAGAAAGTCAATAAAAAAAATATTCAAAAAATACTGTTCTCCCGCCACAGCGTTCACATTTTATTAATTTAATAATCAAAGGTCATAGAGCAAAGATATTTTTGAATTCGAGCTAAATCTAAACACAAAAAAGCTTTATTTTGACATTTAAAAAAACTACTCTTAAATTACAGAAATTTCATCCTGTTGAACAGTATCTTACACCCTGTAAAAAGAGCTAGGGTCTTTTGTAACACGTTGTAGAAAAACCTAGCAATCATTTGCACAATACGCTATACGCGGTCGAGGAATAAAGTCCTGAATATTGCTTGCAATTGCAACCGAGCACAATATAGCACAATAGCGCGAAGTCCAAGCTGAGTGCTCTGAATAGGCTCATTTTCGCTACGGTGTAATATTTCTTTTCTTTTATGTACCCTTGTATTAGTGGTCATTATGGTCTCCTATTGCTAAAACTGTAGCTAGGCAGAAGCCTACGTTCATATGATGCTATACAAGGTAGATACTTTCATTCTTGTACTAAGAAGTAGCAATAGAACAACACGTAAACTCTGATACAATATCTAAAATAGTAACTATTCTTTTGCGATTTAGAAAATGAAGCTTTGATAAGAGTACAAGGTTTTTACATTGACAAGTAAAACAAAGTAGTCATTGGGACCTTTCAATCGCACCCTGCACGCGAATTACGATAAAGCAGTAAATAGAAGGTAAAAACTTAAATAGGTAAAATCTTTAACGAACCATGTTAGTAATTAAGCTACGCGTAACAATCCCAAACAATAACAAAACATCCAATCCAACTGATTTATTACGCCTGTTCATTATTATCTTATAAGCAAAGTCTTTTCTACATTAGTATGTGCAGCGAACGGATCGCTGATTATTGACTTGTGTAGGTAATGCTCGTAACATTACAAAAAACATATCACAAAACGGTGTCAAGAAATATTACGCATTACACGAGATAATAAAGCATGACACATCGCATTTCAGCACACTTACTGTACTGTAATGAAGTGTGTTGAAATGCCCATGTGTTCTATGCTTTATAATAATATCATTTGGTGTAATGAAAATTAAATGAATGAACTGTACTGCAATGAAGTGTGCTGGAATACCATACAATGTGTCATGCTTCATATCATCTGGTGTAATGAAATGAATGAACGGTACTGAAAAGATTGCCGTGTTTCAATGACGTGTGCTAAATTGTCATGTGTCATGTTTGGCGTCATGGTAATATCACGCGGTAGGAAATGTCATGCATGAAACATAATATCATGACTTCGAAGTGCACTGTTTCGTGCATGTCTACTGATAATGTGCTTCTACATCGATTATTTTATTATGTAGGTAAGTAGGTATATTATATTGCACACTGATAAGATAGGCTAATGTTAGACACACTCATTCATAAAACAAGATAGAGAAAGCCAAAAACAAATGCTGGACTCGTAGATTAGAGTCTATCTGTTTGCGTTTGAATCTTATCAGCTTATCTGCTGAGCTTTTACTTCACGGGGTGTCTGCCAGGTAGATTTTCAGGTTGTTTGTTTGATTCATATAAAACTAGTACTCGGTACCAAAAAATAGAAAGTGTAAAAATATACATATAGAAACCTAGGAGACGGCGGCGCTATAAGAAAAGAAGAAGACAGACAAGGACACATGCTTCTAAAATCATAATGCTCCTTTTTGCTTCACCGCAGTCGGTTAAAATATACATAAAATGGCCATTTGAACTTCGTCAACTTCGTCTGGCGACGGCATTTTGATAAATGGAGCGTTTTGGTTCCGCAAGTGAGCGTAATGAAATCCCTCGAGGGATAAGGCCGGCCACACACAGGCGGAATTCTGTACGGAGAAAAAACGAATCGGGATTCCGAACGCAGTGACTGCATACAAAGTCTATGGACCTACCACACACATACGGTTTTTTGCCGTCCGTAATTTTCTTAAATTTGTATGCAGTTGCTGCGTTTGGAATCCCCATTTGTTTTTTCCGTCCGGAAATTTTCCGTCTGTATGTGGCGGGCCTTAAGCTTGGGTGTGCAGCAGCGACTTCGCTTGACGTCTCAATTTACGAGAATCTCGACAGAAATACCTTTTCTCTCAGAGGGTTTTAATTTAATTTTAAGGAAAATTATGAGTGGAATTACAGATTTTGAAAAAACAAAAAATGTCTTCGTCGCAATATAAGTAAAGGTTGAAAAAGTTATGTATGATAAAAATTACGTTATTTAATGAGGAAGATGGGCTTGCACTTAGGATATCCTAATTGGACTTTTGGCTCATGGAACGGTATTTGTCGTCCATCAGCATCATAGCTTAGAAGTTAGTTTTTTTCGTACGAAAAATATTTACCTCCGTGTCGCAAGTAACCTTTTTTCCGGTATTTTGTCGCCTTGTCATTCACCCCACAACCATTCTGTTGAGTGATGTACAGTCGGCCACACGCTTGGATACCCCTTTTTGTTCGATTGGCGCCCTTAGGCCGCGCGCGGTAAGAGCTGCCACGGGGTATCTGTGACTGTGGCCGACGGTACCTATCGCATAAGATATTCGAAGTCCTCTTTACCTACGGTGGCTAGAGATGGGTAGTGGGTTATAACCCAAACGACCCAGTTGGGTTAAAACCGGGTTATAACCCAAATCACCCAGTTATAACCCATTATCGTCTTTTTTGGTGGGCGATAACTAAATACAATCTGTTACAAGAGGTAAAACGTATAACGCTATCAAAAATCCAGTTCGGCGTGCATCGCCCGCCTATTCTATGGTTTGGAATTATACAGGGTGGCCCAAACATAGACGTCGAGCGAGAAAATCTAGATACCTGACAGCAAGGGCTACCCGAATCACCCCAATGTATGTTCAGCCATTTTTTAGGGTTCCGTACCTTAAAAGGGTAAAACGGAACTATTATAGGATCACTCGTGCGTCTGTCTGTCCGTCCGTCACAGCCAGTTTGCTCCTAAACTACTGGACCGATTGAGTTGAAATTTGGTACACATGTGTAAGTCGGTGACCCAAAGAAGGACGTGCAACGTAAATTAATAAATTTTAAACAAGGGGACCACTTTTGGGGGGTAAATTGGGAACTCACTAAAAAGTTTTATAAAATATATCGTGTGACATCAAATGAAAGGGCTCGTTTTAAGGATCTCAAATATATATTTTGTTATAATAGTAAAATGAACAGTTTTGAAGTTATTTAATACGCGAAAATTTAAAATTACCCCCCCTTATCTCCTAAAATTTTGAAAAAAAAAAACTTGAAATAGGTATTTTTCCATAGATTACAGAAAAAACCTATAAGAAGTTCATGGTGTACAAAATTACTAAGGAAAATATTAATTTTGTTCTAGTAGTATTAGTTCCTCAACTCAGTCAACAGATATCGCTCCACAGTCCTACATCGCGGATCGCGGTATGGTTCGGACTTTCGATTAATGTATCTTAGTAGAGTTTGTATGAAGATCTTCCTACGTTCGTTCGTTCGATCTTCCTCATTGTACGGAAACCTCTCAATGCGAGTTAAACTCTTACTTGTCCGGTTTTATTTGTTAGGTTTTGTAAGGTTTTGTTGTTTAAACTGACGGGATTTTTGTACCATTCTGAGGACTAATGCTTTGCAGAAGTTTTTGAATTCAATAAAAAGTCCTTTCGACCTCAACTTTTTTTTCCCATACAACTTCAGTGATGTTTTCTCGAAAATAACATTAATTGGGGGACGTTAACATTGCAACCCGCAATGTATTCTAAACATCGGCACTTCAAGCTTAAGTAACATAAACTTATAGCTACGCTTGCGCAATATTACTTCTGTGCGTTACACGTCCATTGCGTGAAAAAATATTTTTCAAAATTATAACCTAAAAAACCAAAATCATTTCCCAGCAATAATTTATCGAAAAAGTACTTTGTTTTGGTGTCTAGCATGCGTGGCTTTCGGGTCTGTTGGCGGTCTTTTAACACCCTGTATTATTTACTACATATCACTCAAATATACTACACACCGCAACGGACCGCATTTGGGAGTATTAACATATTTTGTGTTTTAATGTTACTTTTTACATTTAAAACATTTTTGTAAACTTTTAAGGCTCCGTATAAGGCTAACTAGCGCCACCAATGTTGAAAAAATCATATCTTCCTTCAGAAGAAGTTTCTGAAAAAATCCTAAGATGAGCTCATGCGCCATGCTTTTCTAGATTTTTAAGTGTAGGTACCCAACTCAATTTCTAGTCTTAAGCTAAAAAAATTTCGATAACCGCCAAAAACGGCCGCTTTTGGCGGTTATCGAAAATTTTTTAGCTTAAAAGTAAATTTCGAAGAGGGTATCTACACTTAAAAATCTAGAAAAGCATGGCGCATAGGCTCATCTTAGGATTTTTTCAGAAACTTCTTCTAAAGGAAGATATGATTTTTTTAACATTGGTGGCGCTAGTTAGCCTTATACGGAGCCTTAAGTAACTTATTTCCCACCATAAATTGTATGATTATGAAGATGACCTGCTTATGTGCTACGATTTTCATCAGATAGAAAAGCTGGTTGAAACTTAAATACGAACAATGTCAGGTTATAAAAAAAAAACTTCTGAATTCCAAACAAAAGTATGCCAATGAGTTCTAATCAACATTCTATTTGAAAAGTGTCTCTTGGTAATTTTGCGTCAAACTTATATTTACGAAGTTATTTGAGGTTACGTGATTTTTTGTATGGGTGCGAAAACATTTTATGACATTACTCTTATTCTTCACTTAGCTTCACTTTCTCGTTTTGAAAAACGGAGTAGGTATATTATTTACCACATTTCATCTAAACATACTACATGCCGCAAGTACCACATTTGAAAATAATTCAATATGTTATGTTATATTGTTGTTTTTTCGGGCGTTGAATCTCTTAAAACTGTAGTTTAATAAGTATAGTGCTCGTGAAAACTTAAAAAACATCAGAACTACATTATTGAACAACTTTTGGTGAAAAATTAGTCAAGTAAAGTAAAAAAATAACAGTTTTTAAGGTAAAAACCACAATAAAACATAAACTATTTAATTATTTTTGAATGCGGTAATTTGCGGCATGTAGTATGTTTAGATGAAATGTGGTAAATAATATACCTACTCCGTTTTTCAAAACCAGAAAGTGAAGCTAAGTGAAGAATAAGAGTAATGTCATAAAATGTTTTCGCACCCATACAAAAAAGCACGTAACCTCAAATAACTTCGTAAATATAAGTTTGACGCAAAATTACCAAGAGATACTTTTCAAATAGAATGTTGATTAGGACTCATTGGCATACTTTTATTTGCAATTGAGACAGTTTGGATATTTTATTGTTGTTGTTTTATTTTTTAAATATCGTAGAACTTCCCGGAATACCTTCACAGTATCAGTTCTATTAATAAAGAACTAAACGGAAAAGAAAACCGAATAGTTTTATCAGTAGAACTGGACTAGTAGAACAGTCCAAACAGACTTTAGTTATCGCCCACCAAAATGGGTTTTAACCGGGCGATAATAGGTACCAAGTGGGTTATAACCCACCGATTGGGTTATAACCCGGGTCGTTACCCATCTCTGATCGGTGGCTGACCTCACCCCGCCTTATCGTTCATAACATAATCCGGTCACAGAATATTATTCAGTGTTGTCTCTCAGACAGCTGACTGATCTTCCTGGCGTTGTTGCTTATAAGCCCCGATTTCCCGTCCATTAACGGGCTATTAATCTACTATTAACAGCTGTAAGTTGTCAAAAGTGCATACAAAAAAGCATTGACAGCCGTTAACAACGGGGCGCGGGAAAAGTGAGAGGTAATGCGGCTGTATGAGTCTACGTGTGTTCGTGTCCTTTCGCGAGAATCTAGCTAGGTAGTTGTAGTTGTTATGTAATAGATCTATTTTCCCAAATTTTTTCGGTAGTTCCGCTGCCATTTCTACATTTTATTAAATATTTCAAAAAAAATTTTTTTTCTGTAACTACAACACATTATTGATGTTCCAAATGTAGTTATTGTTCCAAGGTTTTATTATAAAACCTATTTGCAAACCTCCGTATTGGTCATCTACTGATATAAACCAAATTTCAGCAAGTTCCAGCCTGTAGTTTAGAAATTAAACCGGAATTACGTTAATATGGGAAAATGGTGCTGTAACGCCCTCTCAGTCAAAGGTACTTTGGGCGGCCGGCCTAAAAACTCTGACACCAGGGGTGACCATCATACGATTACCTTATCTAATCCAGATGAATCGAGAATCGAGGATTAGGTCATTAAAAAATCGTTTGCGTGAGTATTCAGTGTTTTCTTTTCAACTTATTTCATTCATGCTATTCATTTATTTTGTGTTTCAAGCCTCATTGCGATTCAATTAACTTAAGAACATCGCGTGACAACCGCTGCCGTCTGTGGAGAAAAAAATCCGGCCAAGTGCGAGTTGGACTCGCGCACTGAGGGTTCTGTACCGCCACACAATTTTAAAAATCTGGTTTTTCGGACCCTCGGAGCGTGAGTACTAAGCCCTATAATCATATCAAGTTTGATGTTTGTATGTTTTACCGTTTTTGCGATAGAGAAAAAGTATAAAAACGCGTTTGTTGTATGGGGAATCCCCTTATTTTTTATTATTACAGTAATACCTCGCTTAACGCGAGGGATGCGTACCAGACAAATTCGCGTTAATCGAAATACGCGTATAACGAGGTTGATAGAATAACAAGACAAATGTATGTAAGTATGTATTACAAAGTTACTTTAATACTTAGTTACAAAAAAAAACAATGAATTAAAAAATAACCTTAATTTTTAGAGAAATACTGGTCTAAAGTTTTTTGAGTAGCATTTTTCTTACGATCAATTAAAATTTTTTCATAAGTAGCTACACCGTTTTCTATGGATTGTCTAAGATGTAAAACGCGATTAACATCACTGTCCGAACTCTCTAAAATCTCAAGACCAGAATATATTTTTGAAAGTGCCTCCTGAATTGACTTGGATGATAACTTTCTTTCTTCTGACGGTTCTTCTTCATTTATCTGGGAAGTGTTTTGCATTGCCAATAATTCTTCATTGCTTAAAGGTGCGCTATCGGTGGCAACAAATTCTTCTAACTCCTCGATTGGAATGCTTCCGAGCTCAGAACCCTCCATCATGACTGCGATGTCTTCAATAACCTGTCTTGTTGTATCTTGCACTCGCAGGCGCCTACTTGGTGCCTCCACTACATCAGGCCACAGACTTCTCCATACTCCATTCATGCAGCTCAGCTTTACTTCATTCCAAGCGGCAGCAATATTTTGTACAGCCTTCAAAATATTGTATGATTTCCACCAATCACTCATAGACTGCTGTCCTTCTCCATCTGTTTCCCGGATAAGCTGACCAAACGTGCGACGGTGATAGTAGGCCTTGAAGTTCGCTATAGCCCCTTGGTCCATAGGCTGTAGAATGGAGGTGGTGTTTGGTGGCAAAAACATCACCTCTACTTTCAAACCTCGCGGTGAATCAAATGTTGGTGGATGACCAGGCGCATTATCCAACAGTAACAAAACTTTTGGAGGCAGCCTATTAAGATTGCAGTACGCTTTAACTTCTGGGCAAAAGCTGTTTGTAAACCAATCACTGAAAACCTCTCTTGTTACCCATGCTTTTCGGTTTGATCGCCAAATAACTGGCAAGCTATCCTTATCCATGCCTCGCATCACTCGTGGTGTTTCTGATTGATAAACCAGCAATGGTTTCAATTTTAAATCTCCAGTGGCATTTCCACCTAAAAGCAGAGTCAGTCGATTTTTGGCTGCTTTAAAACCACTCGCCTGCCTTTCTTCTTTTGAAATAAAAGTTCTAGATGGCATTTTTTTCCAGTAAAGACCGGTTTCATCTGCGTTGAAGACGAGACAAGCTGGAATTTTCTCTCGCAGTATGTAGTTGTGAAGCTGGATAGGGAATTCCGATGCAGCTGCTGTATCAGCGCTTGCTGCTTCTCCTGTTACACGAATGTTATGCAGATTCAATCGTTTTTTTAATTTCTCAAACCACCCATTACTAGCTACAAAAGATGGAACAGAAGACCCTTCACCTTCTTGCTGTTTCAGGCTCTCATATAAAGAAATTGCCTTTGCACATACGATATCTTGACATAATGGAGCATTTTTTTTATTCATATCTTCTATCCACACAGAAAGCATTTGCTCCATTTTTTCTATAACAGCTGGTCTCGTACGAGTTATTTTCTTGGCACTGGTTGGCGTCCCATGTTCACTAGAACGCAATAGTTTATCACGACTTTTCACAATTGTACGCACAGTAGACTCTGAGAGCCCAAATTGTCGTCCAACTTCTGTAGCTTTACCACTTTTATCCATTTCTTTTAAAACCTTTAGCTTCACCTCCAAACTTAAACTTTTTCGTTCTTTTTTAATAGCCCGCGACGACATTTTCAGTCCAAGAAAAGAAATTTTATTCCAAAATTATCAAAAGACGAAAGAATAACGTTTTTTCAACAATGTAGGTACTTCAACATCTCACAAAACTACGCATTATTACTGGCTCACGCGATCGCGCCACTCGCGCCATAGGACCAATCAGGAAATTCGCGTAAAGCGAGGTAAATTAGCGCGAATTTTAAAAATCGCGTTATAACGAAATCGCGCTAAGCGAGGTCGCGTTAAGCGAGGTATTACTGTATTTAATTTTTATTATTTGTTGGGTAATCCGCCAATTCGCTACCTATCACGGTTCCAAAGATATAGGCCCGGTTTCTGAATTGAGAATTTTACTAAGTAAATACTTAACTATCGTTCTGTCACGTTCTTTTGTGAGAAATCCGCAGAGGCAGAACGATATTTAAGTACTTTCTTAGCGAATTTCTCAAATCAGAAACCGGCAGACAGTCATTTAAAGTTAAGACAGACATACAGTGTAGGCAGAATAATAGGGTCCCGTTTGGCACCCTTCGGTACGGAACCCTAAAAAGCATCGATGGCTAAAGATTCCATTGTTTTTGCGTGCGCGTGACCTTGGCCTAAACATTGCTTTATTCCATACCACCATTGCTGAATTCCAACGCTTGAGTGGCGGTTAACTAGCGCTAGGTTCTTTGGACAAAAGAAACGAAAGACCCACTCAAAAATTGCAATCACAGGACAAATTGTGGCTTTTTAATACAGTTGCTCAAAAAGTGGCGTATTGCAGGGACGTATAGCGTTCGGGATGTGGGCTATTACACACGCGTGCTTTTTTTTTACCTTTCCCGCACTCGTGCGTTCTCTTTCCCAACTGTCAAAATAATGTCTATTAAAAAGTAAAACCAACCATGAAGTTTTTACTAAAAAAGTTTTTATGATTCATGCAAATATATTTGTGCAAGTATATTTCTAAAAAGAAGCTACTAATTTGTTTCAATATCAGATTTAATGATTTGATTGAATGAGTTTGGTTAGGTTTCATTTCATTTCTTCTCATTAAATTTCATTTTCATTTCATATCAATAAAAAACTTCTACTGAAGACTTGGCTGTATGGGCATAGTTGCCTTTGCCTACCAGAATGGGTGAAGAAAAAAAAAACTCTGCTTATATTCTACGGTTGGCGCCATTTTGATTTTTCAGAAATTTTCTTCGCGAGTTTAGTTGTTTTTTGCACAAAATGAGTAATTTCGACCCTAGTTTTTTTAAATTAACACCACCGGAACTCAGTATAATTGCACAAAATGCTTCGGAGAACATTTTACCGGAAAAGTCAAAAATGTCAAGTTAGTTGAGTTTATTGTGTTTTTATTATTTTATTAAATTGCTTAATTTTTTCGCAACTGTATTAAAAATAGTCGTTCAGTACACGTGCGGAACCGTCATTGCAACTTGTTCCGACTGTCAACCCTCGCCTTCGGCTGCGCCTCGGCTCGGGTAGCCATTTGTCGGAACTCGTTGCAATGACAGCCTTTCCACACTTGTAATGAAATATACTATTCCAGGATTTTTATAGTTTGGAAAAAGTGGTGTGAACTTTATTTCAGCCAATTAACTTTTCGCTCTAAATTTCTTGTGGTCCAGTCCCCGTAGAATGACTTTTATCGATGCGGATTTTTCCAACAAAATGGCGGTTTATCAGAATTTTTGACGTCTATAGTGGTATATCGTCGAGAGCGATATATGTATAACCCACTATAAAACGTGTTACAAAACATCCTAACTCTTTTTACAGGGAGTAACCTACTGGTCAACAGGATCTCAAATCTGTAAAAAAAAGTTGAAAAAAACAATTTTTAATGTATAACCTCAAAATTGAAAATTTTTCATCACTTTTTTGTTTTTGGTATTAGCTCAAATTTAAAAATATGTTTGTGGTTGTAGGTGCATTTGCATAGCTTTGAGTTGTTAAAACATTGTGAAAGTCAATGAAAA
The DNA here is from genome assembly GCA_949319315.1 of Zelleria hepariella. Classification (NCBI taxonomy): domain Eukaryota; kingdom Metazoa; phylum Arthropoda; class Insecta; order Lepidoptera; family Yponomeutidae; genus Zelleria; species Zelleria hepariella. Next base: position 19,065,184 of record OX439381.1, read on the forward strand.
CAATATTTAAAAAATACTTTTCTCCCGCCACAGCATTCACATTTTATTAATTTAAAAATCAACGGATCATCATAGAGCAAAAAAATTATTTAGGTTGTGATCCCTATCACCGGGTGCTATTAACCCTGTAAAAAGAGTTAGGTACTTTTGTAACACCTTGTAGACGTCAAAAATGCTGATAAACCGCCATTTTGTTGGATAAATCCGGCTCGATAAAAGTCATGCTCCCCCGCTGGCCGACTAAACTGGGATTTTGAGTGTGCTGTGCAAACCTAGTCCATCTGAGTGTCTGAGAGTTCTCTTCACCTATGCAGTTGAGTGGAGGTGGTGCTAAATTGGATCAGAGGTCCAGGGGGGTTACCTTTGACGCCATTGTATTCAATCGTTCATATTTACAAAGTTAGAATTTTTTTTTTCTCTTTTACATCGCATAGTCATCCTTTGATTTTATATACTTCGTAATGTTTATTCAAAGGTAATATTTTGTACAATACCAATATAAAATGAGTCTTAATTCGTGAAATATTGAATTTTGTAAATTCCGGCATATTGAAAATAAAAGGGTAGGCGGGCAGGAGGCTCAAAGGCTTCATGTTTTCAAATCGTAACCATACGACCTAAAAATCTAGATATCTCTCAACTGTTTCACGCACAGACTTTCCCGCTACTAAAACCGCGGCTTAGTTGGCTCCGCACGTATTGACAATTTTCTTTCCTGTGGGCTAGGCCGACTAAGCTGCCAGGATTGTATAAGTGCTGGGCAAGCCTACCCATCTAAGACGATTCCCAGACACTGCAACGTCGGAGTGGTCACTTCACCCATCCAGTGTCATTGGAGTTGCAACTGGACGCTGTATAAATCATCTCTTTACGTAGATGCAATGAGCCGTTATCAGCACAAATTCACAAAGCATTTCATAGATGGCGCCTGCAGGCGTGGCCATAGAAGAACCGGAATATGGCTGTCAAATTTCGCTCATCACATATTAACATTGACAGCCGTATTCAGGTTCTTCTATGGCCACGCCTGTAGGTAGGCGCTATCTATGAAATGCTTTGTGAATGGGGAGAAAAACTGCCATTTGCTCACTTCAGATGGCGCTGCGGTTGTTCGGGTCTAACGAGCTGTCATCTGCCTTTTGTAAACGTAATTTTTTTCGTAATTTCACTAAAATAACAGCAAAATGCCTCGTTGTGTGGCTGTTTTTGTAAAAATATAGGAATAAACCAATTCCTAAGAGAAACTAGAAGAAGAAAGTTGTGGTTGAAAGCCCTTAGGCGAAAAAACCGGAAACCGACCATTTACACCACTCGTGGGGGCTTTCCTCATTCGCAAGTCATCCTTTAGCTTCATCACACTCCACCACCACTTCACGTCGTCGAATACAAACGCAAGGAACTCCGAACAACGTCGGAATCATGGCCGTTGTTTGTACACACGACAGCACGTGAGACTGTACACATTTGTTTTAAACTCGCCCGTAACGTAACCGAGTAGAGTGCTAGCGTGTAAAGGTCGACGTGCTGTCGTGTGTACCGACCAACTAGCGCCACCACGCGGCCAAGCTTTCAGTTTTTCTCCTCATTTGTGCTGAAAACGGCTCATTGTAAAGGCCTAATAAAGCGCTAAATGGCTGTCCGGCGCCGGCGGCGTTAAACCGGCTAACATTGAGGCATTTCGCGGGAACACGTCGACCGAAGGCTGAATTTATTTGTAAGAGCGCGATGATTTAAGATCATTATGAAAGAGATACCGCGACGCCTCGTCAGCTGATTAATTTTATAACCCTGTTGCTGGGTTTTTTTTTCTGGGCTCTCGCCAGGGTCGCCTTTGATCTTGAGTCTGTCGAGAATTTTGCGCTCTATCATTTTGATGTTTTTATTAAATATCTAGGGAAACAGTAGCGCTTTGCTCGCATTGGCCGCCGGCCATTTCGTAGCTAATAAAGCTGTCCAAAAATTTGTACCTAGCTAATTACCATTTTCATGAATATCATTATAATGATGTAAACTTTGTTACTCCTGAAGAGTAAGCAGTAAGCTTATGCTGTCCTATAGGGACTAGTAGTAATCCCGAGACCGGTATTAGAGTTTAAAAAAAACCGACCAAGAGCGAGTCGGGCTCGTGGAGTCAGTCAATCACCATACAATAAAAGAAACATTTTCCCTTTTGAGGTATGGAACCCTAAAAACGTACCTTACATCTAGGACAGATGATTTATACAGCGTCCAGTGGCATCACCACACTACAGGGTGCACTCTAAGTCGATAGCGGAACTTTAAGTAGGCTGTCTACTGATCAATACAAACAACTTTTACTAGGTGGCGAAAAAAATGGAGCGAAAAAAATATCAGCTGTTTCATACATTTGGCGCAGTACTGAGTCGACCTTTTGTATGGAACAGCTGATATTTTTTTCGCTCCATTTTTTTAGCCACCTAGTACAAGTTGTTTGTATTGATCAGTAGACAGCCTACTTAAAGTTTCGCTATCGACTTAGAGTGCACCCTGTAGATGAGTGAAGCGACCACTCAGACGCTCAATGCCTGGGACATTGTTACATAGCTCCGCAGCTGTACAGTTAACAGCTTAAATTAATTAGCAAATCGAAATACAACCTCATCACTGGCCATATGAGGATATTGAATTACCCGCTTACGCTAATGTGTGCAATTATGCTATTGTTACGAAGTGAAGCAATGTACAGTGTACACACATGGTCCTCTGGGTAAACATACATGCATGACATGGTATCTGGTACCTACCTAAGTAATCAAAGCTGCTGTTTCGCGACCCTAGTGTATAATCTGTTTGCGAACCGGATGTTTTAGAATGTTATAGTGTTTTATTATGGCTTCGGCGTAAAATATGTAAAATAATGTGTAGAGTAGGGCTTGTAATTGTAACCAATGAGTGTTTGTTCATTTGTAATGCACGGTGTTATTAATCTATTGACTCGGGAATGAGCCGTTTTCAGCACAAATTCACAAAGCATGAAATAAACGTGGAATTAATCCGTGCTAAGCGCAATTTGACAGCCGTATTCCGGTCCTTCTATGGCCACGCCTAGGGTTGCCAGGCGTCCGGCTAAACTCGGACATAGGTAGGCTTTTTACCCGACTACGCGAAGCAAAAAGGAGGGTTATGATTTTAGCAGCGTATGTATGTATGTATGTATGTATGTATGTATGTATGTATGTATGTATGTTTGTGTGTTCATCTGTTCCCTCGCAGAGCCTAAACTACTCGGCCGATTTCAACAAATGAGGTGTCGTTTGATTTGTCTTAATCACCCAGGTAACATAGGATAGTTTTATTTTGAAAAAAACCAAGATGGCGGCTGTGCTGCGCCCTAAAGTGGTGGTCCTAAAAATAAAAATTATCTGATACCATCGTCATGGGTATCAAATGAAAGGGCTTTAAAAGACCTTTTCAAAAATGTATAACATATGTAGCGTCAACATAACAAATAGAACAAAAAATTCCAAAATGTGTTTTTTTTAGCCCTTCTTGGTTCTATTCTAGGTGATCATCCAAAATGACTTACTAAAAAGCTCAAAAAAAAAATAGAAGTTAAAAACTAAAACCCGACTACTAAAAGGCTTAAAACAAGACCTGCTTATCCTTAAAATTGACTCATAGATAAATTAATCGTAGTCGGAGGACACCACATTCGCATTTGATAAACCGATGGCCTCCGACTACGATTAATTTATCTATGAGTCAATTTTAAGGATAAGCAGGTCTTGTTTTAAGCCTTTTAGTAGTCGGGTTTTAGTTTTTAACTTCTATTTTTTTTGATCGAGTGTCCGGCCAAATTAAACGGTGTCCGGCCTGTCCGGCTTTTGTTAGGCTTTACCTCGCACCTCGGTAGCGTTTTTTGAAAACCGATTTTCGTAAAATGGGCCTGGCAACACTGCGCTAAATGTCTCGTTTAATTTTGTGTTTTCCCTTGGGAAATAATAATATTAATGAATGATTAGTAGTAATAAAAAAGACTGATTCGTTATTCAATTTTATTTTATTTCATTAGAATCCAAGAAGTTTTATGGTAAATGATCAAGAAAATCTTAGTTTTAAGTAAAAAAAAATTGTCGGATTATTGCTAAGACAGAAAATGCTTAATAATTTAGGGTGTCCGGCTTTTTAACCCAAATGTCCGGCCAAACTGGCTGGTCTGTCCGGCTATTAGGTTAGACGACCTGGCAACCCTAGCCACGCCTAAACGTAAATGCCATCTATGAACTGCTTTGAATTTGTTCTTTGAAAACGGCTCAGTAAGCTAAGCGTATTGCTTCGTTGCAGTCGATGCAGGGGACAGAAGATTTTGTATTGTATGAACAAAACAAGTACCAAAGCAAAACTGTACCTACTAAGAAAGTTTACATTTTGTTTTTTTTTTTTTTACTTAATGCTGGTAGGGTTACGCTGGAGTCTCATTCGAGGTTCCCGAGAGTTGAAAAAATTTAAAATTTGAAATTTTTATTGAATGATTGAAAAGATTCGTGAGAGAGTTGCTCTTTATTTGCAACTAGTTGTGCCCGCGACTTCGTATGCGTTTTTACACATTTGACATTTCATTTAAATTCGACTTTGGAGGAAAACTCAAAAGGTTTTTTTTAACCCCCGACCAAAAAAGAGGGGTGTTATAAGTTTGACAGCTTTGTGAGTGTGTCTGTATAAGTGTTTATGAGGGTGTCTCTGTCTGTGGCACCGTAGCTCTTAAATGGGTGAACGATTTGGAAGCTTTAGGTTTTTTTTTTAAATTTGAAAGCAGTTTTTCTAGCGAATGTTCTTAGTTATGTTTTGTCAAAATTGGTTCAGCAATTTATTAAATATGCTTATTCGAAGCTAAAATGTCGGGGGTATTTTAATAGTTATTATTTCTTAACTTGCGGTAGCAGGGCTCAAAAGAAAGCAATAGAATAAAATAGAATAAAAACCCTAATCTAAACAATACATTTATAAATTTAATAATAAATATGTATTGTTTACATTAAGGTATCGCCCGTGATAAGATACCAGGAAGCTTAGCATAAGAATTGATTAGGAAGTAAAAGGGTTTATAATATGTATCTCCCTCGACGTAGAGTGGGATAGATAAAGTTATAAGCCCATAGATAAGGTCTTACTCATTCTCATGCTAAGCCAGCAAGCAAAGCATACGGCTAATAACTCTGTCTATCCAGCTCAACAGTAAACAATAGTTATTTGTTATGCAAGAATGCAAAATTATTGTTTGCGGCGAGTGCTTGTATTGAATACCGAGCGGTGTTAAAAGACCGCCAACAAAGTGGGAGACCACATACAGGGTGTTAAAAGACCGCCAACAAAGCGGGAAACCACGTATTTTCCTCATCATAAGGAACATTTTTGCCCAAGGAACTATGCCTGGGAAATCAACGGTTTCCGAGATAATGAGGTTCAAAGTCGGATTTTTCAAAACTTTTTTTTTGCAGAAATGTATTTAGTATCTAGTTCTTAAGAATCCCCTGAAGCTCTGCAGCCCTCTCGCTCGCATTTTTCAACATTTTAATTGATTGTAAGAGAATGATTCAACTTTGGACGATAAAATATAGTTGCAGACATAGATAATAAAGCTATCGACATGTGAACACACTTTTGATTTCATATTCCTACTAATAAAAAAAAATATCACTAAACTGCGGTTAAAAGTAGTAGTTCAGTAATTTATTTTTTAAACTATAAATGTGAAATTTAAAGTGTGTCTACATGTCGATAGCTTTATTATCTATGTCTGCAACTATATTTTATCGTCCAAAGTTGAATCATTCTGTTACAATAAATTCAAATGTTCAAAAGTGCGAGCGAGAGGGCTGCAGAGCTTCAGGGGATTCTTAACATACCTTTTCAAGAAGCCATATCAAAATTATGAATATTTCTTACAAAGACGACGTTAAAGTTGCAACCCGCAATGTATTCTAAACATCGGCACTTCAAGCTTCAATAACATAATCTGATACCTACGCTTGCGCAATATGACTTCTGTGCGTTACACGTCCATTGCGTAAAAAATATTTTTCAAAATTATAACCTAAAAAACCAAAATAATTTCCCAACAATAATTTATCGAAAAAGTACTTTGTTTTGGTGTCTAGTGGCTTTCGGGTCTGTTGGCGGTCTTTTAACACCCTGTATAGTCCACATCATAACGATCATTTTTGCCCAAGGAACTATGCCTAGGAAATCAACGGTTTCCGAGATAATGAGGTTCCAAGTCGGATTTTTTTTTCCGGAATTGTAATTTTTTTTTTCGGAAATGTGTTCTGATTCACGTTATTAACATATCTTCTCAAGAAGCTATATCAAAATTATGAATATTTCTTACAAAAAACGAAGTTAAAATAGTAACCCGCAATGTATTCTGAACATCGGATAGCCTAGATTGTTCCCAGAACCAGGACTTATCACGGTCCTAAATTTGACTGAAAACTGTTCAGCGGTATTCGCGTGATGAGGTAACACACAGACAGACAGACAGACAGACAGACAGACAGACAGACAGACAGACATAGACCGATTTTTTTGCATTTTTGTATTCAGAATAGTTTACTTAGTAACCCCTGATAGTTTTTTTCTAAAAATATTCAATGTACAGAATTGACTTCGCTAGAGTTTTATTATAAGTATAGATGACACGAAGTTTTAAGAGATGTTTCAGGAAATAAAATGACCTCTGGCTATTTTGCCCGGCAGGCAATTTCCTATCTAAGTGTAGGAAATTGATAAACCGGCCCGACGTGATTCCCTGAGGAAGGCAAAAAGTTTGTTCATTGCCGAACCATATAACGCTCGGTCGCCTTGAAAATCTACTGAACATAAATTATTTAAATTATTTGACATCCAAAAGTGGTTTCGAACGACACAGCATGCATTTCCCCAAATTATGTAGGACTAATGAACGATGATAAAAGATGATGGCTCTTTTGGTTATTATGTACAAACCAAATGCATAATAATGTAGGTTCAACCAAAGTCCAAACTCAAAAGTTAACGTAGTGATCGTGCGTACGTTAGCCACCATAAGTAAACCAAATAAATATAATCGCTTGGACCTATAAGTAAAGCTAAAGCCTTTTTTATTATTCAGGTATATTGATTTTGTTTTAGATGCTGGGCAAGCCTTCTCCATCTAAAACAAAATCAATATACCTGAATAATAAAAAAGGCTTTAGCTTACCATCCTGACAGCTTAGTCGGCCTAGCCCACAGGAAAGACAAAGTCAATACGTGTGGAGCCAACTAAGCCGCGGGTTTCCTCACGATGTTTTCCTTCACAGTTAGCGAGTGGTATTGCTACTACAAATTCACAAACAATGTCCCAGGCTCTGCAGCGCCGAGTGGTCTCTTCACCCATCTAGCGTGAGTGAAGGTGCCACTGGACGCTGTAGGTTTATGTAGATCATCTCATTACGTAGATGCAAAGGCCTTAGTTTTACACTTAAACAAATTCAAATTCATTTTTGCAGCAAACACGGTATAATAATATACAGGATTGTTTTAAGCGTGTTTTCGCCACCTAGTGCCATACAAATATTTCTTGCTTGAAAGATGGGTACAAGATGGGTACATTGACCATGTGCTTAGGCGCGTCACGCTATGGCGATGGCGTGTCGATGGCGTCCCAGCAGAAGGACAAAACTCGCCTGGACATAGGTTGCCATGGGCGAGCAGGGCCCTTAGCCTGTAACGCAATGGCGGGTCAATGGCGTCCCGGCAGAAGGACAAAACCGGGCTCTCCTCGTTTTTCTCCTACAACCAGAGAACTAATCCTCTAGAATTAGAATCAAAATATTCTTTGCTGTACTACAAAAACATTAAAAGGACAGACAGCGTTAGCAAATCGTAATTGAAGTCGTCACCTGACAGCCCATTTTGGCACCTTTGTGTTACAGGCTAAGGGCCCTGGAAGTCTGTAAACCGCCAGAGAACCCAGGTCGGCCGAAGCAAGGAAAATATGGCCAGGGGGTCTACCGGCTAAGACGAAGCCGATTACCATTGGCGAAAATCGAAGTTCGATTTATGAAAAATGAACTGGATGGCAGTCTTCTTCTTAGCGTATCGATGGCAAAACCGATACTTAAATCTAAACTGTTTTAGCCCAGAATTTGGCAACCTGAATTGCGTCGTCACTAGCCGTCATGAGGTCCTCCTGTGTGCAGTTGTTGGGGCACGCAGGGCATGATGCAAGATGGATCATGGTTTGGGGGGTACCACACAAACAGTCCAAATCGCCGCCATCCGCAAATCCCCACCTGGCCATATTCTCCTTACTTCGGCCGACTTGGGTCCTCAGACGATTTAGGGACTTCCACATAGCCCATGGTAGTTTATGTCCAGGCGGAAGACTCTCAGAAGGCGACACAAATGGGACTGGCAGAGAGGCACTCTCACGCCAAAGGTTGCACCTTGCTTGGTGTGGCTCCGTAGTCAGTGGACTGACACACTTCAAAAAACTGCTTCGGCTTGGCAACCTTTGCTGCACTAGGGTAGAGCCATGCATGGGATGGCGTGTGTCAGCGTCCATTTTAGTCCTCTCCAGAGAACTCGCCACAACCCTGCGAACGTCTGGGGGCGCAATGCCAGCCAGTGGGTACAGCAGTCGAACCGGGGTCGGCTTAAGGCAGCCTGTAATGATTCGGCAGGTTTCATTTAAGGCTGTATCCACCAGCTTTGCATGGGCAGATCGGCTCCATACCGGGCACGCGTATTCTCCAGCGGAAAAAGCGAGCGCCAGCCCAGAAGTCCGCATAACACGTGGTGAAGCTCCCCATTTAGTTGTAGTGAGACGTTTTAGTAGGTTGTTGCGGGAGTGCACCTTCTTTTTAACGCTTTCGCAGTTCTTCCTATATGTCAGCGATCTATCCAATATGATGCCCAGGTACTTGGGATAACTGTTATGGGGGATGGGTATTTCTTGCCACTTGATATTGAGCACGCGTCCCGCTTCTTTGTTGCGCAGGTGGAAGGCACAAGACTCAGTTTTGGATGGGTTGGGCTTAAGTGAGTTTTTCTCATAATAGCCGCTCAACGTAGTAAGGGCTTTAGTGAGGCTAGCCTCGACTGGATGGCAGTAAAATGAACTGGGTGGCAGTACATTTTTCAAAAATCGAACTTCGATTTTCGCCAATGGTAATCGGCTTCATCTTAGCCGGTAGACCCCCAGGTGGGGATTTTCGGATGGTGGCAACTTGAACTGTTTGTGTGGTACCCCGCAAACCATGATGCACCTCTCATCATGTCCTGCGTGCCCTAACACCTGCACACTGGAGGACCTTATGGCGTTGCGGAATTCTGGGCTAAAGCCATTTAAATTAGATTAAGATATCGGTCTGCCATCGACGCAAAGAAGAGAAGAAGAAGATTGAAGCCGTCAACTGGGAGCCCATTTTGGTACAGACTCAGGCCACAGTGATAGGTAATCAACCACACCATTCCGTCAGCCTGGTACCTATACAGGAAATAATAATATCTCTTCCAAAACACAAAACGGGAAAACGGAATGCGGCCCTGAAAACAGACCAAAAGCCAACTTCCTGCTACAATTTCTCTCATAAATCCTACGGTTTTGCTTGTCATCGGGCGTATTGTAGTCTTGTTAACTCACGGTAAGGCACCTCTATTGTGTGGAAAGATCTACTTCGACGAAGCATATTTATATCTATACAAGGTGTTACAAACAAGTGATAGGGTCACACACACCTAATATATTTTTTTGGTCTTTGACGTTCCGTTGATTTTTAGGGCTCTGTACCTGAAGGGTGCCAAATTAACCCCCGATCCAAAAAGAGGGGTGTTATAAGTTTGACCACTACGTGTTTATGTCTGTCTGTGGCACCGTAGCGTAGCGGGTGAACCGATTTGGACGCAGCTTTTATTTATTTTAATGTAGGTTTTCTAGCGACTGTTCATGTTTTATAAAAATCGGTTCAGCCGTTATGCTAATTTGAAGCTAAGTTGCTACTACAAATTTACGTGTCAAAAGTAGCATCGTATTAGATTAGAATAATTCATATTCAATTTATTTGCGTATTTGGTAACACATTATCTACCCTGGTAAGGTAATACATTCATAAACTAATATAAAATATCTTGAATACATCAAGACAGTTCGCCTCACTGTGTTTTGTGTCCGCTTACGTGTCTCCTATTGAGCGGTCCATTTACACCTTCTTCCTTTGTTGTGCAATATTGTTAACTTGATATTTAGGTCACACTCACACTGATAACTCTGCTAAGTAACCTGGGAACAATATGTATGATGCATAGGCTTGGTTTACCACACTGCCGGAGTAAATTCTTGTGGTTCAGGTAGTTTGTACCTACTCGTATATGCTTTTGATGACACATACATTAGTACGTCGACCCCAGCGAGCGGACTGGTCGACCCTTACACGCTAGCACTCTACTCGGTTACGTTACGGGCGACTTTACAACAAAAGTGTACACTCCGACGTGCTGTCGTGGTGGTACTACTTGCTTAATTAAGATTTATGAACGTTCTATAGATGGATACCTATACCTAGATATATTCGTTATTATTCTTAAAACCCAAAAGACACACGTAACAAATTCATCATCATTGAATCATTGTAGGATTAGAATTAAAACGAGGAAAATAAGACAAAATCATAAAGTAATTTTGTAACAATTAATTACGTTGGTTGTCGCTTACAATAAACAAGTGTCATGCATGATGGCACCAAATCCCAAAATCAGGGTGTATGAATGAACGAACGAACGAAAACATTCTACCCAGCCAAGTTTCCCCGACACGACCTACTGACTGCGTCAGTTGTGCAATGCCGACAGCGCTGACACAGCACTGATATCAGGTAGACGCGATTTGCCAAGGATTGATGGAACACCTGCTCGTAGGATCGGTAGGGACGGGAGTAGAATCAGCCGGCTAATGCAGCCTGATGCCAGTAGGAAAGGCGGCAGTGGCGGATCCAGGATTTTGGTTTGGGGGGGGGGGGGGGGGGGGGGTTAAACCCCTTAGTCCCCCCCCCCCTAAATCCGCTAGTGAAACGCGGAGATTCAAAGATTTGAGCATTCTACATAGTTAGCCCCTTCTCATGGGGAATCGATCTGTGATTAGGTTATGTCACTACTAGGTACTAAATTTGTTTTCTTGTGTTTTGTCTGTATTGGTCTCGTTCCATTCGCGTCTAGGTTTTCTCCCCAAAATCAGGCTGTACCTACACAAGACAGGGCGATGACGACCCTTACACGCTACCACCACTCTACTCGGTTACGTTAAGGGCGACTTTACAACACAAGTGTACGTACACTCTGACGTGCTGTAGAAAATCATTATTGTACAAAAAGTAATCGTGCGCCGTTTTCTGATGTTTCACTCACAGTGCTTGAGGCAGAAATTAGCGAAAAGTCAACATTCTCATTCTACCGGGTTAATAGACTGGAGTTTCATCATCATCATCAGCCTGTTAACACCCACTGCGGAATAAAGGCCTCTTCATGGTCCTATGCTTGGCGCAACCACTGTTTTCCGGCTACTTGGGCTATGTCGTCGGACCATCTGGCGGATTCTGGCGGGTGGTCTGCCAACCGATCTCTTCCCCTCTCGGGGTCGCCATTCCGCAATGGACTTTGTCCATCTGCCATCGGTACATCTAGCCAAGTGTCCTGCCCACTTCCACTAGAGTTGAAACTGGTTTTAATCCTGATTGGATTAGCCAGTTGGCGTGTCGTCCACCGTTCAACAATGGACATCACTGGCAGGATCCTCCACAAATAACGTGGTCGCAATTAGTATAGCGAGCAACACGCGACGGTCACCCGCCACACGAACAAATACACCAGAAAACTTTTGTGCGGCGACCGCGCGGACGCGGCGTCCAAGGATTGCGAGTTTGAACGTTGCTACCTTGTAAACAAAGTTCACACTTGCCATTACTGAACAGCGGCGGCCCTGAGGACCCTGAGCTGTGTCGCCGCGTGACACATTTCGTGTCATATAAACTCGCCCCAAAACCTCAACGCTGTTTCTCAGCGTCATCATCATCATAATTTTCAGCTTACATTTGCCCCCTTCACGCCTCCTCTGTATCTCGCTGCCAGTGTTCTCGAACGTCATAGCGCGAAATCGGTAGAGTTGCCCACTAAAATAGGTATAATTAATTGGACCTAAAATCGGTATATGACAAAAATACAATAATAATAAGCCAAATTCGTTTATTAATAAAAAAATAAACTACTAAGTGTAATTTACATCAAACACACATAAATATGAAAAATAAAATCATCTTTTAGGGTCATACCAATAATCTTTTAGGGTCATACCAATAATA